>CM038704.1:19924187-20116687 GCA_021613375.1 Megaleporinus macrocephalus | reverse complement strand
TGTAAACTCATTTTATGTTTTTTTTTTCCATAATATAAGCCTTGATGAAAATGCTAAACATTTACTTGCAATACTTTTTATATTTAAGTACATTTAAAAGTATTTCTAATTTAGCTAGTAAAATAAAAACATAAATTAAGCACAAAATGTGTTATTATTAGCAGTACTATTATTATTATTATTATTATTATTATTATTATTATTATTATTATTATTATTATTATTATTATTATTATTAACAACAACAATAATAATAATAATTATTATTATTATTATTATTGTTATTATTGTTTATAGTAGTAGTAGTACTTATTAACAAGACTTGAAATCATCACTGATAAACAATTACTACACTACTACTACAGCAGTATTTTAATCATTTTATTTTAATAATAATAAAACAAGTTTCTCCAAAAGATTTTTTATAGGAAAGGGCAAAAACATGTTCATGTAAGAGATTTGATTTGTATTGATCCAATCATAATGAAGTTTTTTTTGCACAAAATGAAGGAAACCTGCTGAACTTAAAAGTGTGTCTTCTGATCCTCACCTGTGCTACGCTCCTCTGTACGTGAAGGAGGTTCTGCACTGCCAGGCATGAAGAAGTTAGGAGAGGATCTGATGCGCATCACAGGCCAAGGTGGGCCAGTATTCATTCTCTGTTCTGGTCTTCGCTCCGACTGCTAAGACCGAGAAGGAAGGAGAGAGGAAACGATTACACCAGACATTAGAAAACTAGAACTTTGTGGGGCATGTGTGACTGTATGCACATATTTTGTACTGTTATGACCCGGTGTAATCTCAGCTGGCACACAACCCCAACAATAACTATTGAGTACACTGCACAACAAGCTAGGCAGTGCCTCTAATTCATGCACAATAGAGAATACTAGACAAACTAGATGGAGAAATATACAGTCTTTAGCAGCAATGACTATTTGTGGCGGTATTGTTTAACCATGTAATCTGTGAATGTTTAGTTCTTAGCAGCAGATATCATTGTTAAGAGTGCAGAGAATCTATATAATAGAAAATGATCCATATAGAACGTACACAACATTCTCCATCAATTTGAAGAACCATTTCACAATACAAGGAACTCTTTAATCATTCAAAGATTGATTAAGGAGAAGAAGCTCATTTTTACCATATGTCCTAATCATTACATATTAGAGCAATAAGCCGTGAGAGGCCATGTGTTATGTTATCTCAGGGAAGGGTGTTATTTGGCTCCATTCATAACTGACTGAATCTTGGGCTAATTTAAATGGTTGCTCTATACAGAGTGCACTACACAGGAATTATAATACCAGTCCCTGCACCCAGCAGTGCATAGTATAGTTAAAAATAGCCAATTGGGGTTCAGGATTCTCACCATTTGTGTGAGACAGGCCCTCTTGTGTCTTCTGCTAGAGAATGTCCGGTACATACGAGGCTCTGCGTTACGGTCCCTCTGGAAGATCTGTGACTGGGTTCTGGTCAGAGGCCTGTGTTGCCTTTCCACCATATGTACTGCAAAATGACATATTTGTTTTTTCTATTACGTAGTGCTTATAACTGCTTATCATAGCTACGACAAAACATGCAGTCATTGCAATCCTCACTCTGCTGTTTATATCAGCACTAGAGGGAGATATAATACAACAAACAGAGCAGAGCTATTTGTAGAATGTGAGGCGTGCTAACCTGGGTGAACTGGGGTGTGTGGACTGGTGAGCACTGAAGGGGGCTGTAATCCAGTGTTGGTGAGGATGATGACAGATTGTACAGGTGAGGGGAAAGCACCCACCACAGCCTCCTGTCCATGTGAGATATACACGTGCTGAGGAGAAGCCATGGGTATGTTCTCTATCTTTGAGTCCAGATGCCTCTCGTTCTATAAAAGAAGATCAAATGAAGTGAATTAGAATCAGCGATAAATGTTTCGTGCAAATTTCACATGAACCTACCAGATTTCAGCTTTAAACTTCAAAACTTTTGAGCACTTTTGAGCAGACCCATGAAGTTTGTATTTTTTACAAAATATTTATTAGAGTGAGGCATTGTTAAAACTCAAACAAGTGTGTATACAAGTGTACACAAGTGTATGTAGAGTTAGATGCCAATTATAAGCCCTGAAGTAGCCTAATATTATTTTTAAACAAAATCAATTTGACATAATAATAACTTTTATATATATAACAGTTGTATATCCTACTCTGTGAGTTTTTCCTTTCCTTTTATGTGTTAAGCCTTTTCTGGATGTATACAGTCTGCAAAGTTATAAAAGCCCAAAGTGCATGCCAACAGGAGAAACTTTCTTCCACAGAAACCACTTTTCACCTCTTTGGAATTCCAGCCCTTCTCTCTGTTACAAGCTTGGCATGCCCTCACACAATACATATAGAGCTAAGAAGCGTAAACATGGCATGTTGAAAAGTCTTTGGAAAGTTAGACTGGGTCAATCAACTTCTTGTACGTGACTTTCAGAATCGGATTCTGGCTCAAACTGGTACAGCAGAACTGACAGCATTGTAGGAATAACGACAGTGATGTGAGGACGGAGGCTGTAGCAGGATGCCACTTTTGCAGTTGACCAATAAAAATAAAGTAATTGAGCTGTCCAATAAGATTATGTTTCAGCATTTAAGTATAGTATTAATATTAATTAGTCAGTGTTTATGGGTGTGACATCACAGCACTCAGCTAAACAAGCCAGTCAAGCACACCATTATAACTTCCAATGTCGCAAAGGTAAAAGAAAGAGAGTCAGCGAGAGAGAGAAAGTGAGAGAGAAAGAGTGAGACTAACCTCCTGAAGCAGCCTTGTATTGTACTGACAGAATAGCAATCCACGGTGCAACTGTCTGGAGGGTAAAGTGTGCTCAGATACTGGAAAGCTAGGACAATCTGCACACACACACACACACACACACACACACACACACACACAGACACATATATAAAAATGATTTGGGTGCAAAAATGATTTACATTATAGAAACTGATGCATCTAAATTTTGGCAAAATAAACTCCATATATATTCTTCTCTTTTTAAAAGCCACACAAAAGTCCCAGGCTAATACGCTAATGCTCCCCCTGCTGGAGAACCCTCAGTTTGCCCCTCATGTTCTGCTGAAGTAAATGAATGAGCTCCACTCTTAAGTGGTGCAACTTACTGCAGCAAGTACCAGTCTGGGTTTAATTCTTATGCAAGCACCATTTCTCAGTTTTTAGTTTTTAAAATCTGCTGACAAATAATACATCTGGACTAGCTTTCAGAGAATATTGGTTTAAGTATGTTTTATACTGTTTTGAAAAAAAAAGTCATTGAAGTCTGAAGACTTTAAAGTTATATGCTTTTGCAAGGCTGTGTTAATACATGCAGGTTACCTACGACTAAAGGTATTTGCAATTTAAAGGTGTCACAGAATGTTTTTATTGAGTGTTTTACATTATTCGTTGATGTCTAGGTAGAAGGCATGTGACTCAGAGTGAAACATGCCCAGATGCAGTTTTACACCCATTTCCACCCTATGATTTAATCCCAGAATTAAATGAGCTGTTTCTCCTTTTTTGGGGAGCTCATGAATAATTTGATTGGCTGGTTTACGGTGAGACACGGTATGTTGAACATGTTGAAACACACAGAAACCGAACTTCTGTGTAAATAAGCCAGGCGTCATACTGTTTAGTCAGCTATGCTATTGTTGATACTTGGCACTTGTTAGTACGTTACCTATACTAGCTACTTGCTTTCGATCTCAACATCAACTCAAAGTGTATTAAAGTTGTTACTCATTAAAACTTTTCACTAAAATTAAAATTTTATAGGATCTGCTTCAACCGGCAAACAGTGATAACATCACCCAGCCTGGCTGCTTACAGGTTACTGTTGGAGTTGTGATGCTAAAAAAGGTGGAACTGCTCCTGTCTTTAGTCTCTTCAGTAGCAAATGTTGAGCTAAGCTGCTTGATTATCCAAGGCTTGAGAAACTGTCTGAAGTGAAATATGCAGAGCAAACTCACAACTTTGAATTAAAGTTCAGAATCTTGTGGTAGCTAAGGTTTACTTAAGGTTTACAGTTACACTTTGCAGCATTTATAGGTCAACGTCAGCCCCGTTTAAAGACAAACATCGACCATCCACCATACCCAGGTGTCTGTCAGGTGCTGTTTCATTGGACTAGAGCGTGAGCGTGTGTGTCTAATTTTTGGGGGTGTAAATATTAAAGAGTCAAGAATCTTAAGCAACAGATTTCGGAATCGCCCCATTTTGCTGATTTCATTTGCATTGTATTTGTTGTATTTGATGGAGGAGTTTGAGGCTCAGAGTAAGTCAGTTTTGTGTACACAGCACTCCCTATTAAACTAGAGTAATGTATATACCAAAGCTCCATTCTATGGTGCATTAAAGGTATTTAATTAAATCTTGCAGCAACAAAGGTTGGAGAGGAGCGCAATACAAGAGATACACACATATTTATATGTTCTCCTAGTAATTGTTCATGTGTGAATTTAGTTTTACAGTATTATCAGTTTTTTAGTCCGAAATGGCCATTTGTTGTTTACAGTCTATAGTGAAGGTGCTCTAGAATCTAGAGGACCGCCATGTAGCCAATGACCATGTAACATGGGCCATGGACTAGGTCTAGTTTTGTCCCTGCATGTAGTATTTAATATGTTATAATGTATATCATATCATGCATGGTGAATGTTTACCTGTAGGGGGAGCACTTGAATTACGGTGGAGAGAATTTTTGTTAGTCACACTTCTTCTTAGCTTCTGCTTCAGAAGGGGCTCTGATGCTGCCAACACACACACACACGACAGTGATGTTGATCTGATGCAGATGATCTGTTAATAATAATGATAACAAGGTCTGTGCATGCCTCACCTGTTCTCCGCAACTGCTCAGTTCTGTAGTTTTGAGATAAGGCTGAGTTGCAGTGATGATGCTGAACGTTCAGGTCAGGAATAGGAGTCAGCTCCCTAAATAACAGCCATACACATTATACATAACGTCACAATCAAGGTGTACTTGCAGAAGTGGAGAAGCCTGCTGTTACTGTGGTGTAAGGGGGAGACTACAGCAACAGTCTTGTTTCTTACCATCCACAAACCAAGTTTACCAGCACGTTCCCTCTAAGTTCATTCAAAAGAAATTCAGCTCTGTTAACTTAGACGTTAATACTGATAATGATTGTTGATCTTTACAGTTGTTTACAGTTGTTTACAGTTGTTTACAGTCCAAAACGACAACTTTACCTTCAGGCAGATGTTACAGGAGTGTGAAGTCTAGGACCACAAGACTGACAAACAGTTTCTACTCACAGGCCATCAGGCTTGTGAACACCTCACGCACTACCTCTCCAACTTTTCCTATCTGAACTGTTTTTTAACCTGTCTGATTTTAACTGCACCTTACACTCACTGTACTGCTGCTGTCAGAATACTATTTACACTCACTCTACTGCTGCTGTCAGAATACTATTTACACTCACTGTACTGCTGCTGTCAGAATACTATTTACACTCACTCTACTGCTGCTGTCAGAATACTATTTACACTCACTGTACTGCTGCTCTCACAATACTGTTTACACTCACTGTACTGCTGCTGTCAGAATACTATTTACACTCACTCTACTGCTGCTGTCAGAATACTATTTACACTCACTGTACTGCTGCTGTCAGAATACTGTTTACACTCACTCTACTGCTGCTGTCAGAATACTATTTACACTCACTGTACTGCTGCTGTCAGAATACTATTTACACTCACTCTACTGCTGCTGTCAGAATACTATTTACACTCACTGTACTGCTGCTGTCAGAATACTGTTTACACTCACTGTACTGCTGCTCTCACAATACTGTTTACACTCACTGTACTGCTGCTGTCAGAATACTGTTTACACTCACTGTACTGCTGCTCTCACAATACTGTTTACACTCACTGTACTGCTGCTCTCACAATATTGTTTACACTCACTGTACTGCTGCTGTCAGAATACTGTTTACACTCACTGTACTGCTGCTCTCAGAATACTGTTTACACTCACTGTACTGCTGCTCTCACAATACTGTTTACACTCACTCTACTGCTGCTCTGAGAATACTATTTACACTCACTGTACTGCTGCTGTCAGAATACTGTTTACACTCACTGTACTGCTGCTCTCAGAATACTGTTTACACTCACTGTACTGCTGCTGTCAGAATACTGTTTACACTCACTGTACTGCTGCTCTCACAATACTGTTTACACTCACTGTACTGCTGCTCTCACAATATTGTTTACACTCACTGTACTGCTGCTGTCAGAATACTGTTTACACTCACTGTACTGCTGCTCTCAGAATACTGTTTACACTCACTCTACTGCTGCTCTCACAATACTGTTTACACTCACTCTACTGCTGCTCTCAGAATACAGTTTACACTCACTCTACTGCTGCTCTCACAATACTGTTTACACTCACTGTACTGCTGCTGTCACAATACTGTTTACACTCACTGTACTGCTGCTGTCAGAATACTGTTTACACTCACTGTACTGCTGCTGTCAGAATACTGTTTACACTCACTGTACTGCTGCTGTCAGAATACTATTTACACTCACTGTACTGCTGCTGTCAGAATACTGTTTACACTCACTGTACTGCTGCTCTCACAATACTGTTTACACTCACTGTACTGCTGCTGTCAGAATACTGTTTACACTCACTCTACTGCTGCTCTCAAAATACTGTTTACACTCACTGTACTGCTGCTGTCAGAATACTGTTTACACTCACTGTACTGCTGCTGTCAGAATACTGTTTACACTCACTGTACTGCTGCTGTCAGAATACTATTTACACTCACTGTACTGCTGCTGTCAGAATACTGTTTACACTCACTGTACTGCTGCTGTCAGAATACTGTTTACACTCACTGTACTGCTGCTGTCAGAATACTGTTTACACTCACTCTACTGCTGCTCTGAGAATACTGTTTACACTCACTGTACTGCTGCTCTCACAATACTGTTTACACTCACTGTACTGCTGCTCTGAGAATACTGTTTACACTCACTCTACTGCTGCTCTGAGAATACTGTTTACACTCACTGTACTGCTGCTCTCACAATACTGTTTACACTCACTGTACTGCTGCTCTCACAATACTGTTTACACTCACTGTACTGCTGCTCTCACAATACTGTTTACACTCACTCTACTGCTGCTCTGAGAATACTGTTTACACTCACTGTACTGCTGCTGTCAGAATACTGTTTACACTCACTGTACTGCTGCTCTCAGAATACTGTTTACACTCACTGTACTGCTGCTCTCACAATACTGTTTACACTCACTGTACTGCTGCTGTCAGAATACTGTTCACACTCACTGTACTGCTGCTCTCACAATACTGTTTACACTCACTCTACTGCTGCTCTGAGAATACTGTTTACACTCACTGTACTGCTGCTCTCACAATACTGTTTACACTCACTGTACTGCTGCTCTCACAATACTGTTTACACTCACTGTACTGCTGCTCTCACAATACTGTTTACACTCACTGTACTGCTGCTCTCACAATACTGTTTACATTCGCTACTTGCACAAAAACTTGCACCTTATGGCTGCTGCTCTTTATACTTGCACATAAAAGCACACGTAACATTTTTTTTTACTATAAAAAGAAAATAGACCTTTATTTACTTCAACTTATATTATTATACTTTATATATTTTGTATATATTTTTATTATTTCTTTTTTTGTTATCTTTATCTATTGGTGAATGGAGGAACAGCAAAGTAAGAATTTTATTGTACAGTGTAACTGTCTGTTCTGCAGTGCATATGACAATAAAACTCTTTAATCTTGAATCTTGAAACCTACTCTAGGTTTAATGTATGTCAGTGGAACCAGAATTCTCTCCATGTTATTTTGGAGCATTTCTATTGGTCCATTCATTGTGCAATTTTCGGACAATGTAAACAGCATCTGTCGTGTTCAAATGATGTTGAAAAATAAAGATGTTTTTCTTTGTTTTCTTTGGCTTGGTACACTTCAAGCCAGATGGGCTTCTAGGCCAGCAGGGCTAAGTTCACTTCAGCCAATGATGGACTCTGTTTGCAGGTCCAATACATTTTGTATCTTAAACCAACAACAAATCCACTACAGTCATCTTCTGTGCAACTCAATACAGTCACTGTTATTTCCATGGATGCTCATGTTGTTCTACTTTTTTATACTGATAACAATCATTTATTGACTTCCTCTTTCCTGTATGATGTTTTTGCTGATACTAGAGATGATGTTTTTACCACAAACGAGATATCAGAATTCAAAAAGTTGAATATAATTTAATCCTGCAGCAAGTCTATCCTGAAATAAAAAACACTCAGACTGTGTAATGTGGTGTAGAGTGTTTGGGTAGTAAGTTTCAGTTACAGTGATGCATACAACAGCCTCCGATTTGAGGACCAAACTAGAGTGTTCAGAGACAATGCTGTTCGTTATAAAGAATGCTCTAGTATGACTAGATATCCCAGTTTTTCTGGTATGGTCCCTGTTTTTGGTGGTCTGTCCACTTTTTCCTGGAAATGTTCCTATTTTTAACTGTGAACTAAAAACACAACAGAAAGATCTGACAGAAGAGCAAACAGGCAGACATCTTGCTTGTTTTGGCCAACAGAGGGGGCTGCTGCTATCTATTTACCATTTCTACCACTTGCTTGCTTAGTTTTGGGAAATACCTCAGTGCAAAAGTTTACCAGAAGCCACCATGTATCAGGTGAGCCTTTTTTTTAGGGCACCAGGTCAGAGGTGGGGTTACAGGACTTGAATCGTACTACCAGGTACTAGGTTGCTATCTGATTACTTGAATGTTGTGACCGTGCTGCCTACAAACAGTGCATCAAATTTCAAAATCATGCCCCTTTTCAGCCATTTATCTAAGACATACAGCATAGCAGCCATCTCTGTCTTTCCAGAACTGGAGCTGGCCAGCAGGCCTCTGGCTATTGGGCCATAGCCACTGGTCTTTTTCCTGTAGCCTCGGGTCTCTTTTCACTGCCAAATATAGTATAATTATGAAATATGAGCTCATGCAACCACTAAATCTTTAACAGTAAACCTATCTCTGCATTATTTCTGCCTAGGCTGCTAGACTTAGTGAATCCTGAGACTCTTTTCACTATATTTCTAAAAAGTGCTAATCTCTTTCTACATTAGTATTTATCATTATTATTTATTGCAGATTTATTATTGTCTTTTGATATTTTCTTTACTGAGTTTTATAGTTCACCATAGCTTCACTCATCACTGCAGGCCACCGTATGATTTTCTAACACAGTTTACAAGTTTGTTAGTTAGTATCCACTTTTATCAGCTGGCCTTTACCATAGTTTATTACCATACAGTTAACAAGCTGCAGCTTAAAGCAAAAATAAATGAGAGGTGCTGGACATGGGTATAGTAACTGACCACACTGGGGTACTGGATAAAAAACACAGAATAACACATAAAAGCAGTAATGACATGCTCAATAACATGTGTATACAATTAATTGAAGGATTTGGATTGGATTTGGAATTCTGGCTTACAACAGAAGCAGTGCTAGTCTGACCTGAGTCCTGTGGGGAAGCTGCAGACGGAGGACACTGCTTGGTCCTGCCTGTGTATGATCAACTGTCGCAGCTTCTGTCTCACCCAAGGACTGGCCGCTGCACCTGTCAGTCAAAGTAAAAAAATATGTGTAGTTGTGATTTAAGAAGTTTTTATTAAAATGAACACTTTGTATACACCGTGGAGACTAAATCTTACATCCCTGAGAAAGAGAGAAAGAAAGAATCAAGAGCCGACTGAGCGACTTTGCATGAATTTCACCAGAATGTTGGTGACGCTGCTTAAAAGAAATTCCCCTGAATGCCTGAAATATAATACTGGAACTCTGCTCTACCCCTCCACCCCCCAACCCTGTCTGTTTGCTTCTGTCTTTCTGCCTCTTTCGTTCTCTCTCACGCTCTTTCGCTCTCTCTCTCCCTCATTCTTTATTTGACATTTATTTTTTCACTCTATCATGCTCTCTCATTTAGTTTCTTTATCACTGTTTCTCTCTCTTTCTCACATTTCCCATCTCAGCTACTGTTTTCTAATCATCTCTTTCTATCTCTCTCTCTCTCTCTCTCTCTCTCTCTCTCTCTCTCTCTCTCTTAGATACTGTAAAATTGACATAATAAGGGTTAGATAGGGAGGAGTTTACTGTATTGGCTCTTCGATTTGCCCAGCTTCGGGTGTTGCTCAGACATCTGTATGGAGAGAGGGAGATAGAGAAACAAGCTCTAGCACAGGGATGGCTCAGACACAGGACAATACACATCTACATATGGAGCATGTCAGTACGGGGTTGCCAACATAGACCACCATGGAAATGACTGTGGATCTATGCAGAGCACAAAACTCACCCTGCACTAGGAAAGAAAGAGAAAAATAGACGTCCATGTGTGAACATGGAAGAAAACATCATGTCACTGAAAGGGATTAGTTTAAGGAGAAGTACAAAAGATCTGATAATAAGGTTGCATAGCCAGAACCGTTTTAATGGGGTGGCCAGTTTAGACCCAGCAATTCTATTGGGATAGGGAAACTGGTGTGTTGTAACTTCAGAGAATAATGTTTGGCAGGTTAAGAAGATCATCTACTGCATTTGCAGGTACATGTACTCAGCACTGAATTCACTTGCATCATTAAACACCTACTTAGCTGTAAAAAAACTGTTTAGCTTACATGATAAATGATAAACATTACAGATGTCAGTTGTTTCACATTTTTTATGGTTACCCCATCTTTCCATCACATTGCCTACATCATAAAATAGAGCTTGCAGAGCAGCAGTGCTTAAGTGTACTGGGCAGGTTATTAGTGGTCATGATTTTATGAAAATGAACAAAGTTAATCACATTTTCTAAATAGGGCTTCATTGAGGCCTCACTGGTGATAACCACCAGATCGCCACCAGAAGAGTTACTACACTTTACAGAAGGTAAATATAAATTATTAAATTATAAAATTAATTAAAAAATTATACAAAATCAATAGTTCATTCATTAAATTCATTTCTATTGGTCCACTGTAACAAAGTGCTGACACATAGTGGGCTTGGGTTATATGATGATAACTTATGGTTATTGTGCATAATTGCATAATTAGGTCTGTTTCTTTGAAACACATTTTTGATGTGCCACCACATGTTCTGGTTTGTTTCAGATAAAATATTTAAGTGCATCGTGATATAATATTTTTGCCACATCACAAAGTGCTATGTTAACAGGGTATATAAGCACAGCTGTTGTCTTATTTACTGCCTAATCACACAGAGTTGCACTGTGGAAAAAATGACAATATGAGAAAAATATTGTATGTGTTTAAGTGCAGCATTAATTAAAAACTAGTAATTGACCTCATGGCAGATTTTCACAATAAAAACCATTTACACAGTAGCGGAATCCTTCATTAATCATAGTTGACAGTCTTACTTTGCTTAACTGGGGTGACCAGAAAGGTAACCATGCTATAATAATAGAAAAAAACTTTTGCCTGTTAGGTTTCTACACAACATAGGGGCGGCCAATATGATGATAATGTTTTTTTTTATTATTTAATTTATTTTTATTTTCTGAGAACTTTTTGAATATTATCAGTACCTAAAGAACACTGACTAAACATGTTTCATTACAAAGGGAGTGTGATTAGGTCTGTTTATTTGGATTTAGTGTTTACATTACAAAACATCTGTGTAGTGATAGGTTTACATTTACATTTACAGCATTTAGCAGACGCTCTTATCCAGAGCGACTTACAAAAGTGCCTAGTGTTCGGTTAGAGTATGTATCTCTATCTAGTACAAACAGGTTTAAGTCCAAACTACTCTTATACTCAAACACTGCTATAAACACAGGGCCAGTGCTGATACCTAGAAAAAAGACAATGCAATACATAGCAAGACTGGAACACCTAAAGAAAAATACAAGACTACATACAGTACAAGTGCAATACTTAGCCAGTGCTCCTAGAAGATAAAGTGCAATTACAGTTTATAGGTTTGTAATCATTATTATTATTGTTGTTGAATTTGTATGTTTTCTGTTTGTGATGCATATAAGTTATCGTGTGATATAAGTATTGTCATATAATTTAGTATATTATTCACACTTAACACAAAGTGCTCCACATCTGGTTGGCCATATCATGAACAAAAATCATCTTTACATAAAAGAGATTGGTGTAGTATGTGCACTGTTAAAGTCCAACCATTGAACCATTCCCACACAGGACAGCCAATCAGATTGGAGGTGATTTACATACATCAGTCTTTCAGACATGCAGAAACAGCCTTTTTAATTCTAAACTATAAAGAAGATGTTGAAAAAATCAAATAACAAGTTAAAACCAGAAACAAAATACAGAAAACGACCTATAAAATCAGTTACAGGATTTTCTTATGACTGCACTGATGTATAAATACTGTACATGCTTAATGCTAAATCCATGAATCCAAACTTCTAGATATGTCATGACAGAACATGGAGCTCTGAGAGGAGACAGAAGGTGAAAAGGGTAGAAGAAAAAAAAGACCCAAACTGCAAGAGATGCAAACTCTGCATACATGTTTTTGGCTCCAAAGCCGGTTGCCTGTAGGTACTGTGTGGGCTGGCTGTGTGCATGGGTCTTCCTCTCCAGCTGTTCTCTCAGCCCCCCGCACACCACACACCTCGGAGCTTGCAACAGACACCCAATCTCTATGGTAACCTTCCAGCTAATGAGGAAGTGCCCTATTAACATGTGCATTTTAAAACCATGTCCATTTCCTGTAGTTATAATTACTCTGGGTTTTTGCCTGGAACGATTAATGGCACTGAGTTCTGCTGTCCTCATGACCTTCTCTTGGTCTGCTACTAAAACGACTGGACAGACAGCCGTCCACTGCAGATAAACCATGAAACTGAGTCATTTCTTCAGAGCGCGTCTTAGATTGATGTGCGTAGTGACTGTGAAAGTGAAACTCTTTGGGACAGTACTTACAGATTTAATTGCACAATCCTGCCCTTAACAAGCACCAGTTCTCAGATAAGGCGAGATGTACGTCTGTTTACATTAAATAAAGCAGAAATGCTGTTAGAAAAGTTGGATTTTGATTTGAGAAACAGCACCTACATCCAGTCAGACTGAAGACTCTTAATTCCTAACTCAGACAGAGCTTACAGAAGACTGCACAGGTTCTTGTTTGTGGTTTTGGTTTCCGTGTCTGATGGTAAACCATCCTGACAGTTTAGTCACTTCTGTTCTATTTTTGGTCTGAAAGCCTTTTTATTAGGTCATATTGTTTTGCACTGCCCTTTCTGCTTATACAGTTGTATCAAAACTATTAAGCACCATAGTTACACTCATAATAGGCACAAAACATCATTACAAAAGTTGGGTAAGAAACATGAGCTGCTTTGTGGGTAGTATGAAAGCACACATTTGCAGTGAGCCACTGCTGTTTCTTTATATAGTGGATCTAATGCTTGTGTTATGATGTAGTTTAGAGGTTTATGATTGAATAAACATTGCATTAACAAAATAAGTGTAGTATAATATGGCACAGACTTTGTATAATTCTAAGGTGAGGGAACATCAGGGCCCATTAGGTTTTTTTATGTGATTTTTATTTTTTATTTACAGTTAAAAGGATTATTTTTGCCATATGATTTGATCAAAAATTGTCCTTAGATTTGAGCTCTGGGAAATAGGACATTTTTACAAATTAGATACAGATGTTAAAGGGGAATCCCACCAACTGTTCAAAGTATCTGAATAACTTGTATAATATGTAATAACTTTCTGTGAGGGAGCTTCCAGACGTCTGGTTCCCATCACCACCACAGTAAACAATCCCGACTCTGTCTATAACTGTCCATTTCACATCAGACCACTCTGCATGACTTTGTTTACGTCTGCACAATTATGCAGAATTTTTTTATCGGTGGAGTTCCCCTTTAATGCTTTGATAGGCGGTTAGAAAGATGATTTTCTGTATTTCAGTGCGTCCCCATTAACGTATCTGTCAGTTTGTGGTGTGTGTGTATATGTGTGAGCGACTCGTTGCTGAAATGAAGCAGGAGAGGGAGAGAGAGAGAGAGAGAGAGAGAGAGAGAGAGACAGAGAGATCTGACAGACTAAGAGAAGAAGCGCGGCGCTCTCACCGTGTACAGCTCCGGAGCTCCGCCTGAGTCTCTTCACTTCGCCTGTTCCAGCGCCTGTCCGAACAGGGCTAGTTTTTTACCCACCCGTATTCCGACAGACTAGAAGCTGAACGCTCGGACTAACAGTAAATATTCGCACAAAGTCTGTGGAAGGTCTGACTTATTAACCAGCCAGTGCTGCTGCAGGAGACGAGCACTAGTCAGCTGTAACACACGAGACGAAATAGCGCAGCAGGCGGGGTTTATCCTTTACACGGGTGGGCAGAACACTAGTCGCATCTAAATGACTGGATGTAACTGATAAAGTCCTAACAGGCTGGAAACATCTTGCGTTTCTCAGTAACGAGATTGTAAACTTTTTGCCTAAAGCTTTTGTTCACAGTCCTTTTTCTATTTTTCTTTTCTGTTTTAACATCAAATTTGAAATGCTTAAGCCAAACAGCACTACAGGTGCTTCACTCCCCATCCTTGCTCTGGAGGCTGGAGCTGCAGTTCTCTGAAAGGCTGAGCCTGAAAGCTAAATCCCCACAGATTCAATCACATCTTCTACTGTTACAAGCAAGGTGCCAAATAAAGGGGGTCCTGTGGTGTCTGGGACCCCCTAATTCACCTCTTGGATCCCTGAATATCTTAAAATGTAAATTCTGGGTGGTTTTTGCAAGAATCAAGTGATTTGTTGCTCATTTCTCAAACTGAAGACAGAAAAGGAGAGCTAGCACTAGCATTACACTGGGTGAGTTAGAAACCAGGTAGCATGAGACCACCGGACGCTCCCACCACCCCTGCTCCACAACCCCCAAATACAAGGGGTTATTGCAAAAACAGTTTACAAGCATGACATTGTAAAAATAACAATTTTCCTAAGGTTTTATATAAAACCACATGCAAAACCAACAATCACCATTTCACCTGCAACTGATCAAGCATGCAGATTGTTGTTTGAGTGTTCATGCTTATATATAGAAAAATCTCTTATAAAAAAAAAAATCTTTACTAAAGATTGAGTGTGACTGGACAGCTCTGGCATGTACAATAACAGCTGGTTTAACAGTAATACGTTTCTAAGAAAAAAATGTTTTTTGGGCTTCACTCCTAAAATGATTCCACAGTGCGTTAGATAGCTTACCCAACTCCATCAGATGCCCCAAACATATCGTATACATGAGTGCACTGTTTAGGTCATGTGAAGCAACTGTAGGATGTGTGTTGAGGAAGATAAGGTGAGCAGAGGACCCTACACAAAAGCAGAACTTGTATTGTTTCAAGACTTAACCGTATCAGCTGCTATGAGAAAACAGGGAGAACTCTTCATGTAAAACGATTGTTTTCCCAAGTTTGTCTTCATCAGATTCATCATTAAGATACTAGAACATGTGCATCTCTGGAATTGAACCTGTATTTGAAGTTTCCTATTGAAAGGAAGGAACACTGTTATTTCAGTCAATCCAGTCCTAAGTGTTATAACAGCTTTCTGCTAATATTCTCTTTACTTCTACTATTAGATATCAGCACCATATCACAGATATTCTCAGACCGCTAGTCTTTATGACATTCCTGAGCCCCTCTATGTAAACTAATAGCACTGTCTGACCTTTAAATGACTTATTATTCAGATAATTACAAGTATAAGTAATAAGTAATCAGCAAGATCTGATGTCTGACAGTATCGAGGTTTAATAGTATCGAGGTTTAACAGTATCGAGGTTTTACAGTATGGGCTTACTGTTTGGTAAGCAGTAGGTCACTGTTGCTTATTTCATTTGTGCTACTTGTTTTTGTAAGATTGTTATGACCTAATTGATAACCATTAATAACATAATATTAAAACATTCTAAACCAATACCAAATTATGTATTTGTTTTATGTTCCCCTCCTAATTAAAACAATAAGAGTTCTGGATTAGTGCTGACCACCGGATAGGACAAGACTTATAGAGTAGAGTGGGACGATAGCCAGGGGCACTCAGAGGCCCATCAAACAAGCTCTAAAGTTCTGTTTGCTGATCATCAGAGGTGAGAGATGTTTTTTTTCTGAAATGAGCCACTATCAGTTACTCATGCTTGGAGGAGAAGAAGAACCTTGCTGTCTGATAAGACTTCATGTTGCCCTGGCTGTGGCTCTCCCAGTTTTTAGGACTGGTGTTGATCACTTTATTGTGCCAGACATGTGCCACTTACCAATGATTGCCTTCACTTAATCCCACCTGGACAACCATCAAATATAGTATTATCATTCCTTTCATGACCGCCCTATCCTACGCATGAACCCACCTTGACTGTCATGCACTAACATTCATTAATATCAAATCCAGGGTTGGGATGTAACAAGACAAAGTAACTAGAATACAGAAAGTTATGTTTTTCAAAGGAAGTGTTTAGACTACAGACATGTTTTCATATTATCTTAAAAGAATCACATTGCACGTAAAGACATACTCTAAAGAAAACTCTCAAACAGCTAGTTCCAGCTACAGCCTGAGCAGACTAATAAATGAATGAGATGAGCCAGTTATCAATGTCATTGTTAGTTAACTCTTTTGAGAACTGATCAAACTGAATCTTCAGTATAGGACAAAGGTTCATTATGTTTTTATGAGTGATAACCTTAGCATTGCTATTGTACTGGGCTCATACATGTGTTTCGTGATGAGTTACAAACATAC
The DNA here is from genome assembly GCA_021613375.1 of Megaleporinus macrocephalus. Lineage (NCBI taxonomy): Eukaryota > Metazoa > Chordata > Actinopteri > Characiformes > Anostomidae > Megaleporinus > Megaleporinus macrocephalus. The sequence continues at coordinate 20,099,804 of CM038704.1, read as the reverse complement.
CAATGACTGAAAATCACATGCCTGTCCAGTTAATAGTCAAACTTGCATGATTTTGCCTTTGGATTGTCATGAGACAGTAGTGAGACTATGCGAGCAGCAGTGGACTGAAGTAGTCAACAAAAGTCGAAATAACATTTTCAAGAATGACGTGAAAAAAGTACCAGTAACTGTCAGGAACAATGTGAATAAAGTACAATCATAGCCAGAGAGTTTTTTTTCCCATGTGCCTGATCAGAATGTTTCCTAACTGTATTCTGAATATACTACTTTTTATGTATTGTAATGGAATATGTTGCAGAGCACATTTAACACAGTGTGTTCAGTATTCGTCCATTGCTACTTTTGTAAATTATTATGTGCAATCCTGATCCTATTATATCTGTCCATTCTGTTCATTTGTTATTGGCTTATCTCTGAAATCTCATCTTTGGATCACCCAAATGCCTTTTTTTTTATCTTTATGTAAATGTATTCTTTGTCGCCTTTGCTAATACTGTGACTATCAGTTGCCAACCGAAAGAAAAATAGAAAATGGTTGGACTTTTGGAGTCTGGATTTTATTTTTTTGCTCAAACATTAACATGCAGTGTTTTTTATACAGATTGGCTGTTGTTAACTTAAGCCTGAGTCCTTAGAATACTACAATAATGCAAAAATGCCTTATCAATAGAATTCAACTAAATCAAATGAAACCTTTTTTCATTCAATAACATCACCTACAAATATCCTATCTAGACATCTGGCTACTAGATTCCTTTCCTGTGGTATAATAGCACTAGAACTAAGTCAGTGAGCCACCTGGGGTATGCCTGTCAGGTATCCACACTGCAGCAATAAAGCAAGTATCTAGTCTGGTTGTTAAGAAGGACCCCCAAGCTGCATACAACAGCTTACAATCAAAATAATAAGTAAAGGTTATAGAATGTGTTGCCGATATGATTCAATGATTCAGTCTTACCTGTCAGTGATTGTAGTTCTTGAGGCATTCAGACAGTTAGACTCTGTGCAGGGACAGAGTGTCGGATGTTGGACTCATACAAAAAGTGACTCTCTGGTTTTGCACCTGCTCATGTTATGTGTTAAGTAAGGTGTCTACAGCTGTCAGCAGGGACTCCAGCTGGTGCAGCACCCAGCACTGTGTGGTTTTACTCAGAAATATATACGCACACCCATGCTGACTCATATGAGGACCACCACAGGGTACTTACAAACCCTTTTAAAATACACCATGTACACACACATAGGCTGTATGACACTTTTGGGCCTCTATGCCAGTAAACATGGCCACCATCTCTACTCTACACCTGCTGATTCAGCGCAATTATGCACTGATATTTGAGGTTACATGTTGTAACACTGTGGTTAATACCAGTGCTTCATAGGCAAATTATCAGTTTTGCTTGATCTGAGAAGACTTGTTTTTTGGGATTGTTAAAGTTGTTGTCAAGCTTAGTAAGACATGCGTGGGATGGCAGGAAGATATATAGTGGGGTGCAAATGTTGGAAACCAAACTAAAGGCCTGTGATTTCTTTTTGAAAAATTAAATAGAATTTTTAAAATTTGAAAAAAAAGAAAAGATAGGAAAAATGCAAAACAAGGCCTTTGTACAAAAAGGTCAGATTTTTTTCGTCCTATATTTTCTAGTGAGGTACATGTTTAAACAGCTTCAGGAACTCTTCAGTAACTTGTTTAAACTGCTGTAGAATGGACAAAACTGTATTTTCATTGGTAGAGTTGAATAAGGAGAGATTAATACATAGAACTGACACACTGTGAACCTCAAAAACATCTTCCTCAAAATGCTGCATTTACAAATGCCCGGCAGATTCTACCCCACAGAAACAACAACAATGGAGCAACAGCAGCAAACATGGAAGACTAGGTGTAGGAATTTACTGCTCCAGGGTTTTCCTAGCATTCCCATGGAACTACCAATGGACATTGTTAATGTTGGCTTACAAATACCCAGCTTCTTAACTAAATGTTTGGCTCCACCTTAAATGCTACAGCTCGTGCAGGTGTCTGAATGTAACTGTGGCACTATTTAAGGTGGATCAGAACATTTGCAAAACTAGCTGGCGAATAGGTAGTCAACTTCAGCTCTTACATATTTAACAACCTTTAAGAACTGTTGTTAGTTTGCTCTGCACGTTTCACTACAGACAGTTTCTCAAACCTTGGACAATATTGATCAGCTTCACTCTGCATTTCACAATGAAGAGACTAAAGAGAGGAGCAGTTCCACCTTTATTAGCATCACAACCCAACAGTGACCTGTACGTAGCAGCCATGCTGTGAGTATATCACTGTCATCTTAAACTGAAGTTTTATAGTGAGTAACAACTTTAATTCACTTTGTGTGGTTGTCAAGATCAAAAGCAAGTTGCTAGTATAGGTTAGTAGCATAGTTTTTTGTGTGTGATCGTCACAGTCTCTCACTGTAAACCAGCAAATCATAATCAAATTATTCAACAGCTAAACAAACATGTGTTTTTGGTTATTGATTATATAGTATAAGTTCAGCATATATGTATATTGCAATTCATTAAATATTTTCTAAAACCCTGCCTAAAACATAGACTGTCCCTGTATAGGCGAAAGTGTTTATGAACCATTTACAGTAAGGCAACCATGCTGCCCTGCGCAGTTCTCAGTAAGCAGTACGGTTGATTTTAACAAGGAAACTCATATCAGCCCAGGTCAAACAGCTACACCAGCAATATTAATATGACCCAAAATAGAGTGCAGTCAGGATCTCACTACACACACAAACACGCTTGCTTTTACACATGGTTATCTCAGTGAAGCACGATATTCCACCCCCTCCTTCTAAAACACACACACACAAGGTTTTATCCGGCTCCAGACACTTGATTCAAACCTTCTTGCCCTCTATCATTATCTATCATTAGACTAACTGACTGTATAACTGTTCAGATTAGTGACTCCACATGTGCGCACACATATAACCAGCAACCTCACCGTCTCTTTCACTTCTTCCTCGATCAGTACGTCCTGCTTTAACCACTGATCTAAATTACCTGGACAGAAACGCAAAGGTCTACAAGCTCACACACTCGAGCTCTACAGAAAACACGTGAAGAGGTTCATTCCAAAATGCTGTTTTTGTTTCAAAGTTTTTGAAAGAAGAACATGTATGCAATAAATGTAAAAATAATGCTATAGCACTGATTTTTCTTCTATATACATAGCCCAATAACAACAAATAAAATAGTGTGCATGGTGAACAGTTCTGTATTATGTGCTATGTATGTGATTACATAGGTCACCACCTTTTAAACATATACATATATACATGTTATATTTGTTACATATTTACAAATGAGACAGCACATTATAGACTGCCTTAACTTTGTTCTCTAATGCAGAAAGCTGTGCTATGTGTTCAGCAAAGATATGGCACACTGATACTTTTAATTTTGAAGATAATGTTTTGTGATTTATTTGGAAGCATTGAGAATTCTATACATGATTTAATACAGATAGAATGGTGTTGCCAAACAGTATTTATGTATTTGTTTATTTGTTTATTAAACTATGCACTGGATTCACAGTACCCACAGTTAACTACCACATTAACTAAGCAAATAGTAACTATTCTTTCTATGAATGTAGTGTCTGTCTGGTTGATACTTACAGTACTATGTTTCTTCAATGTAAACAAAAAGGGAAGAGTAGCAGCACTTAGACTGGTTTTATTAACTTTGTTAATGTTAACTTAAATATCATCTAGTAACCAGGATATTAGGATAGTACTGTAATGTTGAATTTACTACAATCAAATATGACAGCAGTACTTTGGGCATCTAGTTGACCCAGTCACTTGCAGTGATGTCAGCTTCATCTTATAAAATCTTGATGCCTTCAAGTTCTACCAGAAAGACTCGGGTGACAGAAGTGATGATTTAATCCTCTATATGATTTATAATTATTTGGAAATGAAAGAATATTTGGCACAGGCCCTGTCCTCATTCCAGGTTTTGGATCATGCAGCAGGAGCAGAGCTTAACCCTTGGACAACTAGACAGGGCCAAACTGGTGGTGGTTGGGAGGAAGGAGGGGAACAGCAAAACATCAGCACCCGAAAGCAGTAGATGCGACCGGCTAGTAGAGTCGCTTTAAAGACGTGTAAAGGTCTAAGCCATCAATTGGTAGGGAGTAATGAATGAATGAATGACGTAGCATTAGACTCTTCCTAGCAGAACCTTCGTTAAAGCTTCTATATCTACTTTAAATGCCATCCAGGTCATAAGTGACCTGTTATTTCCTTTGTAATGGTGCCCATTACACTGCAATCTTGGGCCTAAGATACACGATACAGGCAAAAGTATTGGGACACCTACACTTTACGCCTAAAGCAGCTTTTATGACATCGCATTCTAAATTCATTGGCATTAATAAGCTGCAGAGCCCAGTGACGGTGTAGTTTATACCACTCCAACCGATGCTCTGCATTGTGCTTGGGGATGTAGCACTTGCATGCAGCTGCTCAGCCTTGAAAACCCATGCCATAAAGCTCCCAGTGCACAGTTTTAATGCTGAGATACTGAGATAATGCTGGGTCAGCAGGGTGGTGGCGACTTTTATGCACTATGTGCCTCAACACTCTGTGACTCCACTCTGTAACTTCGCATTGTTGACTTTAAACACCGGTAGCAATGGGACTGAATAAAACACCTGATTTGAATTAAGTGTGTCCCAATACTTTTGTTCATGTGGTGTATGTTTGGTCAGTCACATCCTGTGGACTCAAGCTGCTTCACTGTAGGACCTTTCATGGAAAATACTGAGCTTCTGGGTTATTCTTTCTGACCATTCTGTATTCTCAGGAAAACAGTATTGGTTACAGTGGTGCTTGAAAGTTTGTGAACATAATCAGATTTTTATAGTCCTTAAGTAGATAAAGTTAAACCAATAATGCAAATATCATACTTGGTAATTTGTAGAAAAATATATATTATTACAGATCTGTGAGTGGCAAAAATATGCCAGCTTAAGCTTTCATGTCCATGACCACAATAACCGCAACTAAACATTTATAGTAACTGTTGATCAGCCCTGTATATTGGGAAAAAAATATGTTTCACAAATGGGATGAGGTTCTTATACTGGAAGGCAGGGGTTTGTTTTCTCCAGACACAACGCTTCTTACTTAAACCAAGAACTCTATAATTGAGGAGTCTCACTTCTCCATTTTTCTATTGGCTTTTTTTATGCAACACTGTCACTGTTTTTCTGTTGGTGGACTCATGAACATTAGCATTAGCCAGTGTGAGAAAGGCCTTTGGTTGCTTAAACAACATTCTGGGTTTCTTGGTGGCCTTGGAGACTTGCAGAGATGTCTTGCTCATAGAGTAATCTTTGTTGGTCAACAACTCCTGGGGAAATAGCAATGTCTTAAATTCCCTTGTATACAACCTGTATCTGCCTATGGAAGTCCAAACTCTTTAGAGATGGTTTGTAACCCTTTTCAACCTGATGAGCATCTCATGGACAAATATGTAATACTGGATCATTTTTTATCAGTAAACAAGTGATCAAGTATAATGTTTTTGTCTAATTGGGTCCTCTTTAACTGCTTTTAGAACTTGCGTAAAAATCTGATTTTGATTTAATATTTGTGCATGATAACCAAAAAACTAAAACTTTAACAAAGTTTCAAGCCATTGTATGCTGTTAAAATGACATAAATAAAAAAAACAATAATCTGTGATCTTTACTGTCCTAAATAACACGCAGTATTCATACTTACATAAAATCAACAGTGAAACGACAAGAACAAAAATTAAACAACACGACACCTGACGCCACAAATGATCTGGTCATGTCTCGTGCGTGGCTGCAAGGCCTCGTTAAAAACAACCTAATTTGGATTTAGGACAGAGATCTGTTTTAACCAGTGGTTTCCTGATCATTTCCAGAAACGCACATGTAGCCCATGCTACAACCTCAGTCACCCTACTGCTCCCCCTATATGGGGCTCAGGCTAGCAGCCCATGGCCTCTGCTGTGGCCCAGATCAGCTCTTATCTCCCACAGTGCCTGGCAATAAACCGGAACCCACACAATGCTGATCAGCCCCTGATAACATGCTGACACTGCAACCATGAGAAGAAAATCAGGAGAGTCTAGAAACATGACTGCTCTGGAGCAGATATTGAGAAGCTGCTCATTAACTGTGGAGATTCCCGTCTGACTGAAGCAACAAACTGTCACTGTGACTTGCACATAGCAGCTTTCCACAATGCTGTTCAGTGACTGAAGAGTTGCATTAAAAAATGCTATATTTCCTTTTGTTACAATGTTTGACTTTTTGAAAAATCTATAATGAATAAACCTTTAGATTTGGTTGTTTAAACAAATAATATTGCATGCACAGATGTGTAAAGCCGACATGGTTCAAAGTCAGAGTTAAAAAACACTTCTGGGCTTTATATATATATATAGTGAAGTTAAAGATAGCAAGTTATGCTTGTCTACCAATTAAAATAATCAAATTAATTTGAATAGTTTTCATTATTTTTTCCAATTTAAAGTACAACCAAAACACAAAAGCATATGAATGGAGGGTGAACATGAAAATAAGATGACCCAGCTTCTCAGTGACTGTACCCTCCCACTCTAATACTGCTATGGAACTTTTTTTACATTGCCGTTGCTTTGGTTTGTTTCAGGTGGTTGATTCATCTATAGTGGTTAACACGGTCGCCACACAGCAAGACGATCCAGGTTCAGTTCCCGGTCCGGGCTGTTCTGTGTGAAGTGTGTATGTTCTCCCCGCACTTGAGTGGGTTTCCTCCGGGTACTCCCATTCCCTCCCACAGTCCCACACATGCATGTTAGATTGATCGGCCACTCTAAATGGCCCGTAGGTGTGTGTGAGTGTGTGTTGGTCATATGATGGACTGGCAACCTTTCCATGGTTTGCATGGTCAGTGACGCTGGGATTGGCTCCAGCCCCCCTTGTAACCCAGTCTAGCGGAAGATAATGGATGGATTTATCTGTAGTTCTCCTGTGAATACTATCCACTGTAGTCTGCAGAAAATGTCTTGCAGTGGGAATGTCTCTAATATGGCTGATACTGCTGTGTGTTTTGTCTGTAAATAATACTTCAGACTCAGAGTACTTTAGTGCTAAACATGTCCACAGCATGGCAGAAGGCAAGGCAAGTTTATGTGTACAGCACCTTTTATACACAGTGGCAACTCAAAGTGCTCAAATAACTCAAATAAGAAACAAAGCATTAAAATAAATCTGTTAAAAGAAATAAATAAACACAAATATTTAAAAGAAAGAGAATTAAACAAGAATTAAAAAATTAAGAATGAGGTTTCTTCAAGTGACTATAGACATAGCAGACAAACACATGAGAGTTGTTCCAGAGAGTTGTAGAACTAACAGTTCAGTAAGAGTTTTAAACTGAGCTGCTCAAACAGGAATGTTTTCAGTCTGGATTTAAAGGTGTCCAGTGTTGGGGCTCATTTAATACTCTTGCTCAACTGATTCCACTTAATAGCAGCATAGTAACTAAACGCTGCTTCCCCATGTTTAGTCTTTACCTTAGGGAGGACTAACTGACTACTTCCTAACGATCTAAGACTTCTGCTCGACTCATATCACTGTACTGGATCACACAGATAAGCTGGTCCTATGCCATTTAGACATTTATAGACCAGTAACAGGACCTTGAAGTCTATTCTATAACATATTGGTATCCAGTGTAAGAATTTAAGAATGGGGGTGATGTGTTCACTTCTTTTGCTGCTTGTGAGATCTCTGGCGGCTGCATTATGAATCAGCTGAAGTTATTTAATGGTCTTTTTGGAAGTCCAGTTAGGAGAGCATTACAGTAATCAATCCTGCTGGAAACAAAGGCAGGGATGAGTTTCTCCAGGTCTGGTTTAGACAGAAGATGTTTTTCAAGTGATTAAATGCTGATTTGGTAACAGCTTTAACATGACTTCTAAAACTGAGATCAGAGTCTATTAGTACACCAAGATTATGAGCTAGCTCTGTAGATTTCAGGGCTCTGGAATTAAGATATGCAGCTAGTTTGTGCCTCTCGTGCCTACTCCCAAATAAAAAAATCTCTGTTTGGTCAACTGCAGAAAGTTTTCACTCATCCAATCAGTGATGTGCTCAAGGCACTTGCACAGTAAGTCAAGGGGACCATAGTTATTCGGGCTGAGGGCCAACTAGATCTGAGTGTCATCTGCATAGCTGTGGTAAGACATCCCATAGTCATGTAGGATTTCACCAAGTGGAAGCATATATAGATTAAATAAGAGGGGCCCATGAATTGAGCCCTGGGGGATTCTTGGGCCCCTAGGGGATTCTAGCTGGAAATGACTGAGCTATCAATAAAACTTGCCATTTTAAAGCTTTATTTGAAGGAAAGTGCTACATACACAGTGTCATAGTAACAGCGTGCAAGCAGCTTTATTTATTAACATGTCAACTTTGGCACCAACTGTGATAAATAATATAAAATAAGACAATGATGTGTTTAAACAAGATAACTCCTGTTGATAAGTCTTGCTGGTGACATCAATTAAAAAAATGTGTGGCCACAACCTGCTCAGGGACCCTGGGACTACAGTTGGTCATGGGCCCTATAGATCTAGTTACAGACAGCATATATATTTTTTCAGTGAACACACCATCTCTGCCAGTCAACAGCTCCAGCACTGCCATCCTTCACTGCACAAACTTTAACCCAGAACCAAAACCACTGACAGCCTTATTCGGGTTATGACTGAAAACGAGTGAGTAAAGCAGTCAGTTCCCAAACCAAGCTGAAGATTGACTCAGTGGTGCTGCAATTACTTACTGGTGCCTTTAACTGCTGCAGCGTTTAATGTAGAATGTCACCTCTGAATAAGAGTCTGACTAATAGCCTCACTTGTATTCTCACTCATGCCTTCTTGCTCAAAAGAGTGAGTTTCAGAAAAGCTTGTTAGCCAAACATGATAAATCCAATAAATGTATCTAAATGTTATCTTTACGCAAACAACAGAGCAGCAACATTTACTAGAAATCACTCAAATGCTCAAACACATTTGCCCAGACGACATGACTGGCTAAAAGCAAACCTAGACACCTACACCTAATGGTTAAAGCCAAACACATACTTCCATGACGGACATACAGTGTTTGTGGTCTTTGTAGTAGAAAAGCTTTGGAAATGAGCAGAAAACTGATGACGACAGCTGTCTTTTGTCTTTGCCTCTGTAGGACACAAACTCACTTTTAATGTTTCATATTTTATATGTTTTTATAGTTTTATATTTTATATGTTTTTACAGTTTTATGTTTTTACAGTTTTATATTTTATATGTTTTTATAGTTTTATATTTTATATGTTTTTATAGTTTTATATTTTATATTTTAAAACTGCAGCTGGAGCTTCGAGTTTAAACACTGGCATGCTGATAACGACCTGAAGGCTCAAGGGATAGCTGTGCAGTGGGGCTGAAGCAGGGTGCATTAGCTGCAGCTGGTTAAGTCCAATACTCAAAATCCTTAGACCAGGTAGGGGTCAAAACACAGGCAGGCAACATCACAGGCAGCTCCATAATACAACCAAACAAAGACAACGCAAAAGTCAAAACACAGACATAAAGCAAAAAAAAAAAAAAAACAAACAAAAGAATCAGACTAAGAACTGAAATCACAGGTAAAACAATGGAGTTCATATATGTGATTTGATTGGTCCAGGATCAGCTGCAGGTGTGTGAAAGAGAAGGACAGTGGGTGGTGGTGGGGTGGAGCCAGAAAAGGAAGCAAAACAAGTACCATGCAGGCCCAGTAGGGGGTAGTATGTGACAGATTGGAGGGAATATGATTTGATTGGCCACACTGCAGTAAGAGAAACAATTTTTTAAATCTTTCAAAATTTGGCTTGTTTTCCTCCTTTGATACGCCTGTGATCAGTCTGGTAGGCCCAGTTAGTGAAAAGGAATAAATTGATCTCATGAAAAATCAGAGGTCTTGTATTACTAAGGGCTCCTAAGCTCAGACATTACATTGCCCCTGGCCACAACTTACTAAGCTGCGAGTACAGGATGTTCATTTTTGCCCAGGACTAAATGAGATAGTTTAGTAGTTTAATTTAAGCCATGAGCACAATTTAGTAAACGAGATAATTCCCATGCTTTACTAAATTGTGACCATGACTTAACCCTCACATTCCATTTACGACTATCCTTAAGTGGATCTCACACCTGGGCCCTAGCAAGCAGTGGCCATGCGTTGTATTATTAAAAATTAGATTCCGATGCTGGGTGCAATTTACTTGTACAGATGTACCAACATACTGATGCCCATGTGATATAAGCCGAGAGGGCACTCCCACACTGATGATCAAATGACTCAAGCTGGCACTGAAGCAGGATCTGATCACTCAGAGAAGACTCCATGGCGGGTGGACACAAAACTCTCAGTCACTTAAAACATTTCGCCTTAATAAGTACCTTTCATTTCTTACAGCTGTGATACTTTACTCCAATTATGAACACACATAAACACAATCACCAAACACACTTCACTTAGCTAGCTTGATTCATGAAAACATAACCTACCATAGCTCTGAGCTAAAACATAGTCACTCTTTTTTCCTTCAGCAAAACTTCACCACCCCACCTATATTCAGAACCTTTGTCAACATTTCCTTTTATACATACAGCTAGATTTTAATAATTTAACATTTAAGGTGCATTCCACTCATTTACACTTCATTAAAAGTCAGTAAGTTATGGTCTCGGACTTTGTGTCCACAAGTACTTAAAATATATACTCCTACGCAGTCTGAAAAACAGATATTGAGACTTCCCTATTAAGATATGTCACAGTATATTTCATATATGCACAGCTGTACAGATGTTAAACTTTGCAACTTTCTAAAACAAGAAGGAACTGACACCTGCACTGCAGGCCTGGCAGAGCACCTGTGTAAAGATGTGTCAGCTGGTGACAGACTCCAGCCTGTCGGTAACCACAGAGGATTTGCAATAACACATAAACATAACAGTTTTATTCAAGATTACTTGAACAGAAACATTACAAGTTAATATTTTGGAATTTTTGTTTCTCCTCAAAACCAATGTGGTGGAGTAAAGAGCCAACATCTCATTATGCATTATGGACCAAATGATGCAATGCATTGGATGCAGCTGTATTGTATGTAGTTTTACTGCATGGTTGAGTAACAGCATTATCCTGGCAGTCCAAGTGATGCTCACCAACATGCACCAAGCTCCATGGATGAGGACTGTGGTGTGGTTCATCTCTACTTTATTCTTAAAGGCATTACATAGGGTGGAACCCAAAATGGCTTGCATTCTAACCAAGCAGATGGTCAGCCCCCTGGAGCCATCTGTGTGTACATGCTTTGCCTAAAAGGACAAAAACAACAGGCAGCAGGTAGGATCAAACCTGTGACCTCATTAGGAAGTTTACTGCTCTATTACTACCCATATGTTGCAGAGCTCAGTCAGAGAACAATGTCTTCTGTTTCATTCTTACTGCAGCAGAAAGCTTCACCTGCAGAACAGATAACACAATTTCATCACTTACTCTGCTGGTACAGGAGCTAGTCTCAGCGGTACATCGCCACCTAGTGAACAAAGTGTGTGTGTGTGAGTGTGTGTAAAAAAGTTATGTAAATGATTTTGTAGCACTTCTATTGGTCCATTCATCATGAAACTTTTCACAGCTGTCGTGTTCAAATAATACAGAAAAATGAAAATTGACAAAAATTATGAGACATATATATATATATACAGACTACTGTGCTCTTGGGGCCATTATATTTAAAGAGCTATTTTTCCAGACAAGAAGCTTTTATTTACTCAGCAACACTTTTTCTAAATATTCAAAGAGTATTAATACAGTAAGTAGTTGTTTTTGCACGTCAGAGTGTTTATTAGACCCTTTCCAAGCTTTTCTTTTGGTAACCTAGTATTATTTTCCATTATCATCTAAAAGCTGGTTTGACTACTCAGTACTTCATTAAGCTAAACTGACACTACACGTTGTTCTTCTTTGTCTTACAATATATTATCAAACTCTTTCAAAATAAGATATCATGCTACTATTTGTGCTTATTTACATCTGTTCTAATGATATCTTGTGTTCTTACTGGTGAAAACCTACTTATTGCTAAGATAAAGGCTTTTAAACAATGAGCTTGGATGCCTGGGGCTGCTTAAGGCTCTGAATTTTATAAGTAAGCACACTGTCCTATAGATAAGAGGGACTAAAAATACACAATACAAACACAAGTATTGGGACACACCTCTAAACCACTGAATCCAGATGTTTCATTTAGTCCCATTGCCACATGTGTATAAAATCTAACACCTAGAAGAAGGGGTTGTTCTAAAGAGCTGAATTTGAGTGTGGTAGTGTAATAAGATGCCTCCATTCCAACAAGACAGTTCAGGAATTTTCTTCCCACCTACATATTCCACCGAGCAGTATTATTGAAAAGTGTAAGCGCTTAGGAAGCACAGACACTCAGACCAGGTAAAGTTGGAGAGCGGGGTCGCCACGTGATGAGGCTGAAAACAATACGATGGGAAAATAATAAAATGTAGACTTTTTGTTATCATATACATTGTTATTTATTGTTTGATTTGTAAAACATTGGACAAACATTACATGAAATCAAAGACATGAATTTACAATACTTAATGCTGAAAGAAAAAAGGAGGGAATGACAACCTTTGCTGAATTTTATTAACGATTTTACCAGTAAACTCACTTCCTGGTGAGAAGGCATACCACTGCTAGAACTGAGAGCAGAGATGGCATCTTTAAAACAGTTTACAATACCTAATCACTCAGGCACAGTGAAAAGCTCTTCTACATGGTGTATTAAACAGTTTACTGTCGTGAATATACTGTATGGGCCCTGTGCTAACAGCGGCCCATGAGGGTCAGACAAGAGAGAACACACAAAGAGAGTAGTGAGTCTGTTTTCCCCTTTTAGGAGTGACTATGTCACTTTTCCTTTAATGTGATCTGTTTTAAGTCATGGACACCTTAGCAGCTGAGTATTTGTGGGTGTGGTATGTGGATACCACTGGTTCTGAGGTCTCTGTGTTAATATGTGGATGAGTTTATTTGTTTGTACGTCCCGTATGTTTAAATGTCCATTCGCAGTAAAACCAGATCGATTTGTGAATGAATCACTGCTAAAAGGGGGAAATGAGGGAGACTCAGAGGTGATTATGTTCATTCTTGTAAATGCTTCTGTGGAGCAGCAAAATCCAACTGAGCAGTCAGAATCAAGATCGGGCGGGGCCTGAGGAAGGCCAACCAATCCCAGCAGCTACTGAACACTGTCAGTCACAGGAGTGACCACACCTACAACAGCTTTCAGCTTTCTCTAGTTTGTGTGTGTGCTCGTGCGTATGCATGTGTGCAGGTGTGTGTGTGTGTGTGTGTGTGTGTGTGTGTGTGTGTGTGTGTAGAATGTGCTTGAGAGAAAGCTGAAGGTAAAAAACACTGTACACAAAGATAATAAACAAGAGCCGTTATGTTAAGGCGATTCTGTTGCGTTGTGTGAAATTCATAAATTTTGAGGTACTGAGTCGTCCATGTGAGCCACTGCATGGCAATAAATACAAACATGAATCATAAAAAAATACAAAATTAAATGTGTCTGTAGCCCTGTGAGGTAGTTTGTTACGGTTACATTTTGGACTCAAAAATAAACAGGAAAAAAAAGAAAGAAAAAAAACCAACATCAATATCATCCTCATTTCCATCATCATCATCTTCTTCTTCTTCATCATGCGTAGTGTATTGTCAGTTTTGAGACTGTTGCTGTTGCTTCCTTGGTTTGGATTTGTAAAAAACAGGTAGATGCTGTTGTCGCAGACCAAGTCATTTTCACCATCATCACAAAACCAGACATGATATAAACATACCGTGAAGACTCAAAAGTCCTAGAATTTCTCAAATTGTCCTAAAATTTCTCAAATTGCTTAAACTGAAAGGCCTTGTCATTTCTCCAGTTTGAAGTTGAGTGAAAACATAATATTACACACAGAAATGAGCAGCTTTAGATGAAGAAAACAAAGACAGAAAGGGAAAGAAACTATGAGTTTCCCTCAACCTGTGTTAGGTAGGGAGGAGTTACCATAAAGCTAGACCCCCCCAATGTCCAATTTCCTATACCACTGCATATCTACAAACACACACACACACACACACACACACACACACACACACACACACACACACACACATTCTATCCTTCCGATACCCCTCACACTACTGAAACTATTCACACCGACCATGTGCACCCTGCCGCAGGGACTCAAACTCGAACCCCAGCTGTGCCCTGTGCCTTCGGTGGTTGGGAGATCTATAAAGACATAATTGACAGCATTCTCATCATGAGAGAGCAGGACAAAAATACATGATGCTGTATCCCAACTGTACACTTTACTTTCATTCTAATGGTTTTTGATTGCATATATTATGCAGAATATTCATTAATAGTTACGTAATTAAGCTTGTATATTTAGGACATATATATTTTTGACTACAGCATTAGAGGACACTGCAACATGATGAAAGTGAAGGAGCAATTCCTGACTGGACATTTTTTAAAGACTAGTGCACTGCATCCAACACGTGACTGCTGTTCCTGCAAGTGTTTTTTTCCATTATTATTATTATTACAAAATATTGGTAAACAATGCTTATGTCTAGGCCTGGGCCTCCTCACCGTTAACACAGTAATAACCCCCAATGATTATAAAAACTTGTGCAGACGCTTTAAATCTTGTTTATTTATTGATGTATTTAATTTAAACTATAGCGAGACCATAATATTAGCCTAACTAAAAGCTTTAGGTTTTACATCTTGACAATACACAGCCCTAATAATAACATCTGTTTATTGTGTTTTAACCCTTAGTGCCCCCATCTGGCTTGATGCGGTGGTGCCAGTTAAATGGTTTGCACCTGTGGCTTGTAGCCTAGGGATAAGCGGGGCTAATGTCTTATGGAGGGTTTGGTTCCAGAGCTGAGGCCTGGGGGTTTGTGTGTCTGTCTCTGGCTTTTAGGGAATGTACATGTTATTGTTTTATCAACAATCACTCTTTCTTATATAGTTAACTTACTCTTTGACATCTTCTCTTGGTAAAGTTTTAAACTTAAAGCTTTAACCAACTTTAATAAGCGGCTATAACACAAGCATTAATCTTAAACACATACAACATCATTGTGTTTGCTCCCGCATTCGGCACCCCCAACCCCTGGTCCAAAGTCACTTTCTGTTGGTGCACAATGTTAATATTTGGAATACTAATACAATACTAATATAAGATGGGGCACTAGTAGTTGATACTAGTTCACAAAGTTTCAGTGTTTTAGTGATTCGTATACAGTTGGGACACAGCATGAAAATCTCTCTCCCTCATCATCACATAACATCCCAGCCAGGAGGACATCGAGATGTGGCAAAGCTAAGCATAGAGCATTTCCCTCCGAGTGCATGGAGGTGTTCAGCATGCTGCATGGCCAATAGTCTGAAACGATGTGTAGCCAGGCATCATATAAATACGAGGAGGCACATGCAAGCTTTGTCCACCTAGACTGGTGGTGACATTAAGGAAAGAGACTACAGGATGAATAGGGACTTTAACTAATTCAGGAGATAAAACAGAGGGGGAAATAAATAATTGTCAAATAAAACTCATCTTCTAAAATAACATTCATAGATATATATGAATTACATTGAATTTTAAGTGCCATGACTAAGTTATCTAATGCAAATAACTGTACTGGGAAACCATGATATCACACTCTCTCCCACACACACAGACATGCAAACACCCACACATATTCACAAGCAACCCAGGCAGGGCTGAGTTTGCCAGGCCCAGACAGAAATATGAACATATTGATACGTAAGTGCTTTACAGTTCTGCTGTTCTACGCACGCATCCCACCCCCCAAAAAAACACTCACACACATTCAAACATCTGCACTACTGAATTCAGTTCAGTTTCCAGGTAGTTCTGTTTTCCTTTCGGGTTAAGCAATCACAATATTATCGTCCCTACTAAAAACACCAAGCTCCTCTCAATAGCAGTACTCTATCAGCTCTAATAGTAAATCACACAAGAACATTCTGCCATCGACCCTGAGCCTAGACCAAGCAGCTTCGGCCTGCCATCGCCATGCTGACCGCACACGCTTCCTTCACCAGGCGCACAAAGAACCAGTGCAGTCAATGCTGCGGCTCTCATCTGTCATGAGTGGTCAGCAGCATCCATCCACAGCGAGTCCAGCCATCCCCCCATACAGACAAACTAGGAGTCCAGATGCCACCAGAGCAGCAGAAGGATATATTTAGACTTCGTAACACGTGAACAAGGCAGTAATAAGTGGTAAATATGCACAGATGTACAGAAACTAAGTCCAGGCATAAGGCATTGATTCTGCATAGATGACAAATTGCTGCCTTATGAATAAGCATTATTTACCTATGTCTGAAGTTGCTCTGGAAGGATTATGTCTCTGAACATGTTACAAAACTGTGTGGTGCCTTGTGTGGTGCCATAAAATATGGCCTTACCTCTCTACTGACCGACTTTATCTCTTATAACATGATTAAAATGAGCACACACACATCAAACTCATAAGCAGTTATGGTAGCATTATAACTTATTCTACAAAAAAAAAAAACAGGAACTGCCACAGAATTGCATGATAGGAAATACTGGCAATATGAGTAGTATTATATATGATACAGTAAATCACTAGCAATACTCAGGATTAGCCATTAGGGGGAGTTTGAGCAGCAAATCTACCAGAGACTAGAAAAACAGTGAGAGTGTGAAGGAAGAATCAACAACTTGGTCTCAACTCCCTGCACACTTAAGAAGCAGCCTCGTGGTAATGTTCTCCCCATGGAATCTGATGACTGGAGGGACATGCAGTGAGGAGGGACTGGAACGCCCACAAAACTTTTCAAGATTTTGTGAAGAATTATAGGAGATCTATACCTCGGACCTCACTGCAGGGCACAACAGCACATCAGCATTAACTCCCTACAAAAACTAATTGCAACAGAGAGGTTTTTAGAGCTTGTAGGAGATTCCACAGCAAAAATGAGTGAACAAAATAACTACGAAAGAAGAAATATGGGGAAGCTATATTATGCAAGCAAAATTGATGGTAGATTATCTTTTAAAAGGCTAACAATTCACTGTACCTACGACAGTGCTAGGAAGGAAAATATAGCTATACCTTAAAAACCCCCATTAACAGTTCCAACCTAAGAGGTTACATGGTAATCAGCTTATGGTTAAGTATATATGTGCATTTGTATAGGCCATCATCCAAACCGGTCATTACAGAACATGCCTGTCCTGCCAATAGCCTAAGTAAGTTTAAAGAGAAAAGTCATTTATATGTACAGGTCTAAGATCAGAGGTAAAGAATAGGTACAGAGTAGGAGAGTACAGAGTTAAAGATTATAGTCATATTTACACATAAGCGACAAATGCTGTTAAAGCACTGGCCACTCCACACAGACCTAGAGTAATTACTACAAGGTGCATAAGAGAAGAGGAATCGACACAAAAGCTCAGCAGCCAACCAGAGCTCTGGGTTGAGGGACAAAGGGGGGGCAGCGTTGCTCTGTGATTGGTTCAGTGGCTAGGCTAATGGTGCTGTGTGGAGCATTAGCTCTGGTGACCTTGTGCATTTAAAGGCAGGAGGTGATTAGAGGGAATCAGCAGTAGTGGACAGCACTTTGGGGACCAAACAGAGCTTTAGAATAGGTATGTCTCTCTCTCTCTCTCTCTCTCTCTCTCTCTCACACACTCTCTCACTTACTCTCACACATACACACACACACTCATGCAAGAACGACACACATACTGTAATACTGTTGGCTAGTGTTCATGGAATAACATAAATCATAGTGTGCACCACAGTGGGTGATGGCGCTCCATGACTGTCAATAGACTGTAATAAAAACACCCATACATCTTCTACCACACTGTGTAACTGTGTATGTGAACGACAAACACTCACTCATTCACTCGCTCGCTCGCTCACTCACTCACTCACTTACTCACTCGCTCTCTGTTTCTCTGGGTGATTGTCCATACATTCGCTCCTTTTCCACCACAACTTCTTGGGGTCATGCCCACTGACCCCCCTCCTCCATGACCTTTGATCTGGATGGGGCTGCTGCTAGGTGACCTGGCCTCCAAACACCTCCAGCACGAGGGGTGTGAGCTGCATGCTGTGCTCCGGCTGGAAGGAGAGTGAGCGGTACTGCTTGGAGTGCTCCTCGTTCAGGCTGCGAAGGTCTGCCAGCTTCTGGATCATTTTGGCATAGAGCAGGCGGCCACCAGTGTGATGCACGCGGATGTACGCCTGCAGGAGCTCTGACAACTGGTCCTGAAGGGCCTCCACGCGTGCGTGATCCTTCACACCAGGCCGATCTGCAATAACAAACACATACCATCTTACTTATATGCTCACTGTTTTATGCTTCATTCACAAAAAAAACATTCTATCACTGATATTTTTGCAAGGTGGCCCAAGCTTTACAGAATGTTGACCACTTCCTTGCATAATCAAACTTTTTCCTGGGAAGGCCACCTCATAGGCGGGCTAAGCAGACCACAGGCTACTTCAGTAAAAACATACTATATGCATTTTCCACAGAACGTTTACAATCAGAATGCACAGGATAAGAAACCTAGATATAATTTGAAGAAATGGGGTGGCAACCGAATAGTCATTAGCTTGGGAATTTACAGCCAACAGTTAGGATCACGACATTAACTTGGCTTCTTCAACTGCTTCCATAAAAATTCACATTTTAAGGGATTTGATGGAATTTTTACAAACATGGCAATTCACATTGGGATTTATTTCATTTCCAAGCATTATTTTTTATTTCTGCTTCAAGTTTACAGGTAAGTAAAGGCTGTCAGAATCTTTACTGAAAAAGACAAACTAACCCAAGAAAACTAACCCTTCCTTTTTATGTTAGTTTTTCCAGGTGTACTTAATATGTGCCAAAACACATACTAATGATAGACAAATTAATTAATTTTGTCAGAATACATACAATCATTGCTTACCTAAAAGCAATTTCTGTCAGTGCTCTATAACACTTGTCCAACCCCATAACAGTAACTACAAAACAGTGCATTTGTGTACGGAGCATTGTTAGATAAATTCAATGGACAGCGGGATCAATCAGCAGCACTGCTAGGAAACTTACCGGGAGAGAGCAGGCAGATAGCCATCAGCAGCACATGCTCTTCCTCATGCAGATTCAGCTTCTTCAGGCCAACCTGAAACTTCACCAGAGGTTCCAGCAGCTCCAGGGTGTGTCCAGCTACACACATACACAGGCCCACAGGAGTTTCGTCAGACTTAGGAAAGATACTGTGGCCAAGACATTTGGACTGGAGACTTGTGCCAATGTCTAACATCACTAAATCTGTACTGCGAGTATGTGTGTACACTGCTCCTCTGTGATTTTAAAGCAGTGTTTATAGAAAAAAACAAAGTCTGATAGTTACAGTTACAGGAAAAAAGCAGAACATTTTGATAGGTACAATTTGCTGGTTCCCATAAGGGAAATTTACAAGCAAACCAATAGATATTGGTTATTGATATTAAAGTGGTAGAGATAGATGAAGGCATAGCAGTATATTGTCACTGTCCAATGAAAAACATGCATCTCTATTTTTGCCAATTTTTAGTTTTCTATATCATTTGAACACGACAGCTGCCATTGTGTTATTTTTTTATGACGAACGGACCAATAGGAATGCTGCAAAACAGCTTGGAAAAAATTACATTAAAAGCAAACTGGGTTTTTTGGTCTCTCCTGTAAAGTTGTAATTTTGGAGACACTTGTTTTATATTGGACATTAACGATATATAAAGCTATAGTAATTTATATCTGAATGAAAAATCTGTGTATGTGTGTGTGCTTATGCACCTTTAGTGACATCACTGACACAGTACTTAAACTCAGGCCCTCCACAGCTCCAGCTCATGTCCTCCATGTTGAAAGACTGGTTAGACCTTAGCATGATCACTTCAATGACACTGGACTTCAGCAGAGCTATCTGATCCTCTGCAGTTAACTCCCTGTAATAAAAACATACATGTAGGATTGTATTTGGTGATATGATCTATACTGCACTCAGATAGATACAGTTTGTGAAGTGTTTCTCTCTCTCTTGCTACCATGACAACATGAGCTTCATAATGATTACGCAAATGTGCAAGGACATGTTAACTCATTGGGCAAGAGAACTCACACGTAAACATGAACATATGCAGGCAAACACAGTGTTTCTTCTCATTCCCTGAGAAAAGCCAATTCATTTGTTTAGTATGTTTTTCATCTTGTGTAGGTTGGCTGTTTGGTGTTTTTAAGTGTAAACAAAACGCCTTTCATACATCTACACACTTCACCCTAAAATATACTATACCACAACAAAGCCAGGCTAGGTTGTTTCTTAGCTTAGTCTGAAAACAGCATGACTTCACATTCCAGTAGTTCCAAAATCAGTACAGAACTAACTACAGGCTATATAAACGTTGTTTACCTTCGTCTTGTCGGCTAACTGTTCATGTTAAATTGATTTTAATATGCTTGTGTGGGTTTGATGAGGAACACAGATGATTTTAAAGCAAAAAATAAAAACCAACCAAAATAAATTAATGAAAATGTGTTTGCCATAATGCATACAGCATAAACCGCCATGTGCTTATTGTACACACACACAGCTGTACCTAAATCCGGGGATCATCTTGGCAAAGCCGATAACCTTCTGGATGCTGTAGCTGACCAGGTCAGCTAGGTGAGGCAGCATGGAGAGGCGAGAGCTGTTCTCCTCTGGAGACTCTGGGCTGCTGGCCCCTTGCTCTTGATACATCATCAACAAGTTACTCAGATTCAGTTTACTGTCGCCAGATTCTGCAGACACACAGACAGAAAGAGAGAGAGTCATCTATTTTATATTGAAAAATGTCAATTACCATAAATACATTTCTTCCAGAATGAAACTTATTATAAGGCCTCCATCAACATCTGTTCAGGCTCTAGTCACCAGCTCTCTTGCATTTGGCTCTTTCTCATTAGTCAGATAACAAGTTTTGCTTGGCCTACCAGAAGAGTCAACATGCGCATCCTTACTCTCAAAGTGGCTGCACATTTGGCACAAAGCCAGTGTGGCTATCTGTCATCACCTTTCCACACCTCCGCCAAACTATAGCTTTAACAGCAGAGACAGAATAAGAGAGAAAGAAAAGGAAACTTTTAGGACATTTGTCCGTCCACAGAGCTCAGTCAGGGGATTGGACTGTTGCGTATTAATGAAAACGGGAAATAGAAGTTCCTAATGAAAAGTAGGGTGAGCAAAAAACAATGCGGAAAACAAAGGTGTTGTAAATTGACCAGAGCTGCGAAAAACAACAAGCGATTTGCGGGGTCCGAGTGAGTGTGTGTGTGCATGCGTGTGTGTGAATAATCTGTTGCTCATTAGAGTGTTTTTCTTGTGAGGTCAGGTCTGTTCACATGGAAGGAGCCCACTCTGTGCATGGAAGAGATCTTCTACCTAATTAAGAGCGGGAAACAAACACACTGTAGGTGCCGTGTGCGTGCTTGTGTGCGTTGCAGTGCTATATTTGTAAAGAATTACGTGTTTTAAATGCACACAACCTACTGGATCAGTGCAAGGGGGTGGCATTTGCAAAGGAAACCTTACACCGGAAACCCTAGCTGGCAAACATACTTTGTGGTATTTCTGATTTGCTTATATTTCAAAGTATACAAACAATCTCCTAAACCTCTCAACGAGGAGGGCTCCCGCAGATAAACACACCTAGTTGTTATCGGAAAATGACAAATCACAGGACTGACATGAGAAATGTATAGTCTAGCGTTTAACAGAAGTAGAAATTATTGTAATGAATAAAGGCAAAAGTACAGATAATAATACGTCTAGAATTTAAAACACTGCTTTGTTTAAATTAACGCTTTTGTGCTAAGACTTGTTCAGTAAGTACACTCCTGTGCACTCCAAAATGCTCAAAATGGCAAAGCATTAAGCTTTTAATGGTTTTAATTACAAAACAGTAAACAAATAGACAAAGTAAATTAGTATTCGATATTTTCCCCTTTGATTTAATTAAATATTGTGGGTCTTGTGGGCAAACCTGCAGCAATCTTTTACAAAAGAAGAGTCAATATTGTTCCACTCAGTATTGATGGCTTCAAACTGTTGCAAACACTAGTTTGTGTTTAATGTGAGACCAAATATTCTATTTAGGGTTTAAATCAAGACTTTTATACTGTGGACTTGGCCCATTTTTTCATGGGAGGGTACATGGAATCTGGTTGAGATAAATTGCAATTGCAAGTGTCTCAAAATCACAATAAGAATTACTTTATTGTCCAAATACATTTGCATGTAATAGGATTGTGTATGAGACAGACCTATAAGGTTATATATTTAGACAGTAAGCATTTGTTTCCTCAAAGAAACAAAACAAAACACAAACTGTAGAACAAATACAAACAAGATTAATTACAAAAAATAGTGATTATATGCAGGTCAATGTGTTAATTTAGCTATTTCCTCCTCTCCTTGTGAAAGCTGTGTAATATTTGTAGCTATAATCCAACATCTGCTTTGGCTCAATCAGCGCTCAATTAATGCTTTGTTATTCTTGTATTTTTTCCTTGAGGCCCACTTACAACATTTGTGTGGTTTTAAATACCAAAAATATCCATAATAATTTTTTATGACCATCCTCAAACCTCCTTTTTATCCCTTAGAATTGAAGTTGTTTGTTTTACTGTGTCTACAAGATTCACTGCTGTTGGAACAAAATCTATTTTCAAAATGATAATTTTAATAAAACAAGAAAAATACCTAACTCATGTCAACGTAACCAGACATATTTCCAAATAAATTTCCTTCATTATGAAGTTTACACAACTAACTAAAGGGGTAACAGACATTTTCAAATGATGTCATAAAAATAAAAATGGATCTACAAGCTTTATTCAGATTGGTTGCTCAGTGTTTTGCCTCATTCAAAAAATATTTAAGAGGTGAAACACACTTCTTAAATTTCAGTTTAAATAAGCAGGGCTATACTACTGTAATCTTAATATACTGACATGTAACTGAATTGGTTCTTGCAACATCACAAAAACAATGAATCAACTGGTTTTGCACTACAGTTTCCATACATTGACTGTCAATGTTATGTTCTAAACTTTAGCAGTGTTTACATACAACTTTAAACTCCTTTATTTCAAATAATTTCAAATTCAGCTTTACATGATGTGGGCCCTTTAAACTCAGGGGTGCTGGTAATGGAATTTATTAAGTCTTTGCGTTGGCTGAAAGGCAGTGAGGAGAAATCTGGATCCAAACTCTTTGTTTCCTAACCAGCCCGCAAGATTTTAAATTCCTTTTTCAAAACAAGAAAATCTTGTAGCCTTTTACTGCATTAATGTTTGTTTACATTTTAGTCTAATCATATACGCCTAATTTTACAAACAAAACCACACATACTGCTCAGATAAATGGTTTTAAACAATTTAAACAAAGTGCTTAAGACTTCCGCACAGTACTGTATCAGCATATGTGTGTGTATGTATGTTACCGGGAGAGTGGCTGAAGGAGTCAGAGGAAGCGTCTGATAGTGAGTGCAGAGAAGCAGCTCGGCTGGCACTGCGTGTCACAGGACCCTCTCTCACTGGTGGCTAGAACACACACACACACGCACATAACCGCACACGCACATGCACAGAGAAACAAAAAAACCACACACAAACACAACACATTATAAGTAATGGCGCTTAACCCCTTGAAGCATGCTAATCGCTCAACTATTATCTTCAGTCTACAGTAATTTCTTTTAATTATTTAGTATAATGTCCAGAGATGAACAGAATACTTGTCAAAAGTTGAATATGGAACATACTGTCCAAAAAATAATTAGTAACATAATTCTTTACTCTCTTTCTTTGTATATATATATAAAGAAAAACACATATCTCCATTTTTGTCAACTTTTTTTTCTACATCATTTGAATGCAACAGCTGCCGTTTACATTGTGTGAGAATTTTATGAATGGACCAATAGAAATGCCCGAAAATAACTCTCTGGTTCCATTGACTTACATTGAACATTGAGGGCAAAGATTTCTTTGGCCTCTTCTGTAAAGTTGCCATGTTGGAAATTATTAATTGAACAGCGACAATATATATATATATATATATATATATATATATATATATATATATATATATATATATATATATATATATAAATACTTCAGATTGCATTCAGAATATATTTTAATAAGGTATATAAGAAAAGAAGTTCTGTTTTCTATATTTATATGGCTATTCTTCTGCTAAAAATGAAAAATTTGCTAGGCATTTGAAAAAAGTTTTGTGTGTTTTTCCACACTTTTTGGTATTCTGCTCCCACAATCCCCCCTGGACGACTAACACCTGAACTTAGCAAAAGTGAGACACGTTTACTTAACACAGCAGGGGACTAGCAGAGGACATTTTCAGTTTTTTTAAGTAGTCACCTTTCATTCTGTGCTCTTGAGTTGTAACCCCTGCTACCTACATACACTTCCTAACATGATCTGAATTGAGTTCCTTTATTTCTGTATTCTAAATGCGTACACTTATCGCTGATAAGCAATAAGTATCATCAAACCTATAAGAAATGGGGCTTACTCGAAAGCGGCTGAAATCAGAGTAAGACTCATCATAGGTTTTGTGATGAGCCTCCACCAGCATGTTGATGATCTTACGCTGCTCCTCACTCAGACGGGGCTTCTGCGCCTCCTTCTGTGCCTCCTCCTCCTTCCTTCTCTGGATCAGATCCTTCTTCCTCTGCACCTCCTCATCAGTCAGGATAACTGATACAGAGATCTTATAATTATCAAGTGTAAATGGCGAAGGAAGGTCAATTTAAAATAATAAGACACCGCAGTAAAATGATGACAACGCCAACGCGAGCAGGAATTACAGATCTATGTACATGGGGGACCCACGGCCTTCAAAGTTGCAAAATGTGTGCCATGTAATTACTCACACTCCTTCATCATGCCAATATCCAGACAGCGTTTGAGTCGACAGGCCTGGCAGTGGCGGCGGTTGTCCTTAGTGATGGTGCAGTTTCCATTAAACGGGCATGTAAATGAGGCCTTCCTCTTCATACTGCGTCTAACGTACATAAACAACAACGCATATTTGTAGGAAGCTGCGGTGTACAGTGCAAGTTTAGATGAAAATCAGCTGGTATACACACTTCTGGAGCCTACAGTAACCAATGACTGTTTCCCACTTCATCCTTTTTTCAGTTAAGTGTAAAACAATAGATCAAAATGATTTCATGTTCTTTTGGTACTGTTGATATTTTGTCAGCTTTACACAATTACAGCGGTCTGTAGATCAAATTCCGCTAGATAAACGTGCAGGGTCACTACCCAGTGTGAACACCCAGGTATTTAAAGGTAACGCTTGGGTGTTTGTGTGATCGTACCTGAAGAAACCCTTGCAGCCCTCACAGGTCATGGCATTAAAATGGAAGC
Organism: Megaleporinus macrocephalus; assembly: GCA_021613375.1. Taxonomy (NCBI): domain Eukaryota; kingdom Metazoa; phylum Chordata; class Actinopteri; order Characiformes; family Anostomidae; genus Megaleporinus; species Megaleporinus macrocephalus. Next base: position 20,074,140 of record CM038704.1, on the reverse strand, counting down.
CAGTGGCTTTGTCTCCACATACGCCACAGATTCGTGGAACATTCCGGTCAAATTCTTCAGGCACCTGTGTGGACGTAGTAACTGCGGGCTCCATCACTAGAGACAAATAGAAAAAACACAGTGAGGGAGAGGAAGACAGAAAGAGAGAGAGAGAGAGAGAGAGAGAGAGAGAGAGAGAAAGGGAGAGTAAAAGAGAGTAATTTCCTTACACATGGTAAGCAGTGGGTTTACTGATTTACTGAGGGACAGACTGAGGGGGAGGAGTTGATGGAGAAATTGACTGTATGTAATGGGTAAAGCAGCTGGAAATCCCCCTGTTCTTTAACACTGACCAATATCATAACAGGACCACAAATCATAACTGACGTGCTTTAGCACAATGTTGAATAATTAAAATCACTTTAATAGAACCGTAAATCATCTGAGCTCAGATACAACAACAGGGATAACAGTCTGCAAACTGAGAAAACATCCAACAGAAAAAAAGATTCTTTACATAAGAAGCGCTAATGTATGCACATTGGAAATGAACATGAACAGACAAATGGGAATATTGATGAGCCGCCAATGTGTCGTTAAAAAAACGTCTGGGATTCTAAGAAAGGCAATGATGGCAGTGTAATTTTGCATGACATTGCTTAAGAGTTCATTTGTTGATCATTTTTTATGGCAGACATTCAATTTCAATCTGGTATTTTAGTAATGTTTTTTTTTATGGTAATCAATCACCCTTTCGTCTGTCGTCCGAATACTAAACTACTGCTGTTGTGCAACTCAACATACTGATCAGTCCTAGAAATAAACCTCTTCACAGAGGTTTATGTCTGTAAAGCATCCATTATATCCTCAAAGCATCCAGGATTTTCGACACAGAATCCCTCAGAGGAGCAACTACACATGATACCATGATAATCATGTCTTCAGCAATTCCACAAATGAGCAGAAGGCACAACGCAGTATTTTACAAAATGGCTCAGCACCCTCCCCGTGCATTCACAGAGCTGCAGCCCAGTCTGTGAAAGCTCTGAGGACTTGATGACGCTCCACGTGCAAACAGGAACAGTGCTGGCCAAATAAACACTCTGCAGTGTAGCGAGTGATGTCACAGCATTCCTGTTTTTACTCAGAATTTCAGGATCTAAGGAAATTCCGACTTTCATGGGGGGAAAGAAGAGGGTGGGTTTTTACAATAAACAGTGTGCACGCTAAGCGCCCTATAGAATCCCTTATACAGAGACCCTATAGAAATGCTACTGTAAAACAACACACAGACGCATGTACAAACAACTGTCCTGCATCCATCCACATATAAAAAACTGAAAATAACTAATCGGTTTCACACACAAAACACACACATACACACACACACACACACACACATACACACACACATCAATCAGAAGAAAAGTAATTTAGTTTGATTATATTGGCTCCTGACTGATTGACCCACACTTTCAACAGCCGGTGGAGAAAACTCTTAAATAATAGACTAACCTATTATGGTCTGAAGTGATATACACGCACCAACACAAAGCAGACTGGGACATTAATAATTTGCCTATTTAGAGGATGAAAAAGTGTTGAAATTGGAGGGCTAAGAGAGGGTGAACTGCACCTTGATTTTAGAGGTGAAACTAAAAGCATACCTTCCCTTTCTGTGAAGATTAAACTGGGGCAAGCACTGAATTTGATGGTGATTTGTCTTGGAAAAAGTTAATCCAACCAAAACAGAAATCAAGTTCTATGTGTGGATGTATTTGTTTAATAATGTGTGATTGGGATGCACTGATACTGGCATTAGTATTAATATAAAATTTAACCTTCATCAAGAAACGTACAGGCAAGTATGTACATTTTAATTAGGCAACATTATATTTTATCATTATAAAAATATGCTTTTCTGAGCTTACTGTGGACCTAAAGATCACCGTCTAACTGCATGTTTCATTAACAACAGAACATATTTGGTAATGTTTAACTGTGTTTAGTGCAGTGGATTATGTAAAATGTTGAGTAAAAGTCATTATTGATGACTGCCTTAAATGTAATGGTACTTGTCCAATGTGCCTGTGTCTTAATATTTAGATACATACTGTAAAAACTTGTCCAGATATAACTTTTTCATATTTTATTACTATTTATTACTATTACTATTTCACTTATATTACTATTGTATAATAATAGTTATAGATTATGTTTAAAGGTGGCAAACAAGGTTTCCTTATGTTGATTTTGCAAGATTTAAGCAGGCTAGGCACATAAAATAGTTTAAACCATCTGCATAATTCATCGTTCACTCTTTTAAAAACAGCAGTAGCCTCACCAGTAGAGTGACACTGCAGAAGATTTTAATATGCAAATACGCACTCTCCCTATGCCCTAAATCACTACATTACCATGCCTACATTAAGCGTTGTGGCTATCCAGTTGCAAATGTTACTAACAGGTCTTCTGTGTTTGAAAAAGAACAAGGCAAACATGTGATTTAACTCATGTAAACAATTTTGGTCGAATCATTTACAAGCAAATATTTAACCATGTCACAATAACCATTCCCCAGAGTGTGTTTAATGTAGCACAATATGTGGCAACAGGACTGCAATATAATGTTTTGTCGATACCAAGCAACCACAGGAAAAATGTGTTTCTCTGTATTCTTACGAAAAGCTTGATGAACACTACATAAGCACAAGGTTCATATGAAGTCTAGCTTATAGTATCAGCAATAATATTAAATTGTAAACTTTAAGACAAGTGTTTAGTTTCAAATTTCATTCATTCATATCAAACAGCAACGTCAACTGGAACATTTGAAGAAATCTGAGTCACGGAAACATTTCAGGACATGTTCGGACAGAGTGACTCACTACTTCTCTAAATGCATAATCACAGTGTACTTTAAGATCATACAGAGTTAACCACTTAACAGACTGTGCTGGTGTAGTGTGAAAAGAGGCCAAGGCATGTTGGGAGTGTTCAGCCTGTTGCAGCACTTTGACCTCGTTCTTGGTGGCACAGCCTTTAGTGTTGTTCTTGTGGCAGAAGATGTTTTTGTAAATTAATTCTGAAATGAATCAGTTGTTTTAAGTGTTGCAATGTGCAGAAAAAAATATTACATGCAAAATAATTCCATACAAAACCATATTTGCTACTAAGCACAGGCGTTTTTTTTCCCCTCACCATACAGGAGTTCCTGCTCATTATTAGGGCATTAAGATATTGGCATAAAATGCAACATTCAATATCGCCTATTACATTGACAACAAAAAGCGAAAAATAATTATTAAAAGTGATAAATAAAAGAAAATGACTCAAATACAGAACTGCACAGAAAGGCTGATAAATGGTCTACATTATCTCTACATCTCTTTCTACAAAGGTTACAAAAAGAACTAAACGTGTATTTATTTTTTATAATAGCATAAGTTTTTGTTTATTTGTTTGTTTTTGTTTAGTTGTTACATATGTTTGTTGTGACAGTAACTACTACTGTCTTGCACACTTAAAGCACAACCATGGGTGTTAGGACAGTCCTAAAGTTTAATGTGTTTTTACAGACTGGTAGTTTTACGGATGGAGTAGTTTTGTTAAGCTGTGCATGTGCATGTTTTGCAATTGACCATTTAGCCTAATGGTTAAGTTATTCATTCTCCATGTATGAGAGCAGAGTTCAATCCCAGTACAGAGAAGCAGTCATTAGGCTTCTCAAGGTTTGTGCCAGCAATGTAAAGATGTCTCTCGTGTACAAGCTTGTTTGATCTTACCGATGTGTTTATCGCAGAAACTCATATTGTGATGGACAAAGATATGATTTATCGCAGAGCCCTATTCATGCTGCTCATACAGCATCCGGATGCTATTCAGTGCATAGAGGAAACTATTTGCTATGATGGAGATACCAGAACAAAACCAAGCAATACAATGCAAACATTCAAGATTGTGTATGCACTGAAAAAATGGTTCTTGTTTTATTGCATCAAAAAAAGGAAAATCAGTTGCTTTCCTCATGTTTACTCGTTTTGAGGCAGTTGTTGTATCCAATCAATACATTTTATTTGTGTTAACAGAACAGAAGCTCAAGCAAAGCAGTCTGATTCATGTACTTTAAACAAATTGCATAATTCAGATGATTAACCACTTAACATTTAATTTAACTGAAAATCACATTTTGTTTCACTGTTTGTGGATTTTAACAGCGCTCACTGAAATGTCTTTGTGCCACGTGCCTGAAATAAACGTTAAACCTTTTGCTTAAACTGAACTTTTTTATTGTTCTTATATCTTTATTGACTTCCTGTAAAAATCTGTTCAGTCTGTACACTAAACTTCTGCTTGAGCAAAGGTTTAACATTTATTCTAGGCATGTGGTACAAAGACGTGGCAGTGAGCTCAGATAAAATGCACTTTAAGGGTTTTAGAGCTCTTTAGCTACGTGCACAGACACTGACAGATACACGGCTACAAGAATGTCAGCAGCAGCAGCAGCACAGAGGCTGCACGAGAAAAGCACACACACACGCTTGCATTTATAAAACATTTCAACAATGATCAGAAGACTCGTAAAACGCTGAAAACAGGAGGAGACATGGAGACAGAGAAGGAGAGACACACTGTCCTGCGCACTTCCTCAACACACAATAACAGTCACACGATCGCCTCTGATTCCAGCGCTACTGCCTCGCGCGCACACACACACACACACACACACACACACACACACACACACACAGCAAAGCAGTGTTTGTATGAGTGTAAATCTTAGAGCCAGTTGGGTCAGTTCAGGTCCAGAACACACATAAAATTGGGCTGTCCTCAAAAGAACCCTCTAGCTAAGACACAGCCAGGCGCATACACATCCGTACACACAAACGCACTCACACAGTATGAGGCTCTTTCTAAAAAAAAAAAGAAAGCCATGTGCACATGACAACAGTACAGCAACACTGTGAAAACATATTTTCCACCAAAAGTCTTCATTTTTCCTACAACTTACTGTCAACCAAACATGCTTACTGCAAACAAACATGAGATTAGATCTTGAACTACGGATGCACTGTTGGGAACTAGACGGGAACTGTGAGCTGGTGCTGATCTATAAATATAGAAATTAATAGAAATAAATCTACCTGATTCGGCATGTACACAGAAACATTAGCTTATTTTTACAGGCCAATGAAAGCAGTGAAATTAATAAAAAGACATATTTTAGTGCTTAGTTTCCCAAACATTATGTTCTGCCAGAGTACAAATACAAGCATCTTTAAATATTGGGTTATTATAGAGTTATAATGTCATTCAAATCTAAACAGCCCTCTGTTTGTTTTTAAGCAAATATCTGCAAATACCAACATGATCCCCACACGATTGTGAATCACTAACAAGAAAACAAGATTGAGCTTTAGTTGAACACTTCATATTAGAGCTGTTAGGCAAGTCACCTTTGCAAACTGCTCTTCTTATATAGCTGCGGTTACATAGTTGTGATGGAAAATGACAGTACCTGGCAAAGCCAGGTGTTAATAAATGGATATTACTACAGGTTTCTTTTATTACTGTGAGGTCTGGCAGTGTGTTGCTGAAATAACCATGGATTTCCCAGCAAAAAACATCACCTGGCAGCATAAGTCTCTCTAAAATTCCAATATATGTCTCCACGTCAAAGACACCTTTACACATATATATGTGCAAGTCACCCATGCCATGTGCACTAATGCCCCCCATGCCATGACAGATGCCCGCTTTTGTCATTTTTGCTGATAAAAGTCTTTTTTTCTGGGACAGAGGACATGATGTCTGTTTTTTCTGAAAAAAAAAAAAAAACAACTTGTGACCACATCACACATTCCCACTGTCTTTTGGACCATCTGAGATGAACCTGAGCCCAGAAGACTCGGCAGCATTTCTGCATAGAATTGATGTGTAGCTGTCTCCCTGTGTATTAGTTTCAAGTTGCACTTATCGATGCAGCGTTGAACTGTGACACTGGTTTTCTAAAGTCCTCCCGAGCCCATGTGGCTATTTAACACAATCTGTTTATGTACGGTATATGGCAAAGACCTAAATTCTTTGTAATCTTGGGTTGAGAAATTATCTTTCGAACACTGTGGTGAGCCATGACCCATCTTTGGTGCTTGGATGCCCCATGATTTTCTTACTGGTTACAATTCACCTGCTTAATGTGGAATGTTTCAAAACGTAACTTGGATATTCCACTATTATTTTGCCCTGTCCCAATTTTTTTGTGTACTGCAGACATTAAATAATAATTTTTTTGAATATTTACAAAATGCTATTAATGGCCAAAGGCCATATCTTTGTACTTCCGTCAGTTAAATAAAGGTTCAAGAGAATTAACTAATTACAGATTCTTGTTTTATTTTGCATTTTACAAAATGTTCCGTTTCAGAAAATTGTTGTAAATAAGTAATTATCCATACTGTTCGATATTTAACATTACCTGAGCTATTATGTGTGCTTTTGTCCCTCAATAATTAAATCATAATGAACAGAATAATCAATTATAGAAAAAAACATTATTTACAACCCTAAAACATACGTTTGAAACTTGGACACCTTTCCTGTCTGCGCCACCAGGAGGCCTGAATCTGTTTTCATAGGCCTCACATTCAGGTCATCTATTCAAACGCTATACAGACATACCAGACAGAACAACAATTCCAACAGACTATCTATTACAGCCATGCATGTTCTACTGAATTAAATCTGTATTACAAGAATTAAAGAAATTAAAACAGTTTATTATTTTACTGAAGAAATTTCACTAAAGATTATATTTACTTAATTGAATACTGACTTGAAAAAAACCTGACTACATTAAATGAACGGTTTTGTTGTGCCATATTAAGAAAAAATTTTGCTTTTGTTGTTTTGCGCTGCTGTTTAATCTAATCCATGATTACACAAGACCTTGCTCAATAGAAGTGGTAAATTAATCAGGTCTGTGTGTGTCAGTGTTACTGGGTGAGGGACAAGAATATAATTCTGGCAGAAATACCTACTCATCGATAGAGAATGTTGGGAAAATATCTACTAGTCTCTCCTTAGTTAATTACAACCACATAGTTAGTGGAGGAGCATCAGTCAAGATTATTTCGTCCGAACAGAGGGAACTTTTTTGTTTCAGGTGATGTGTTGAGGTAAGTCTACTCTCCAGTTGGCACAAACTACAAAAACTGGACAGTAAACACTGGCATAGTCACTGCTGACATACTGTGAAGACAACCTTTCTAGTTCACAACAGTAAGTGGGTGGGAATACAGGATCACTATTCCCTAAAAACTGCACAAGTGTTATGATGATGTAAATTACATGTTTGGAGAGGATTGTAGACTGAGCCCTTAAAATGTTTCATGTTTAGCTTTTTGTTGGTGACTGCAGTTATTATTAAAGCTCTGTAAACTGCACAGCCCAAACCCAGGCAATTGTTTATTCTCGCCCAAGTTAATTATAATCAAAGTAGTTGACAAAATGAATATTTTAAAAAAGTATCGATCAGTAATTTGCACTGCATGTAAGTTTCACTTATTGACTCAGCTCAAAGGTACACTGTTCAGACAGTCAGATTTATTGTCCTCCAAGAGGAAAACGGTTTTCAGTCTGTACCATACACACATTTCTGCTAAGAACATACATAAATCATTAGACATACCAATCTTATACAACTGCATTTGTGAACTTACCACTTAAACAGCCTATTTTAGCCTGGAATATTCCCCCAGGGTGATTCTTTCTGTACGTCTAGCAAACACAGTCACTCCGTACAGAACAGGAGCACGAACACACATGACCAGAAAGCGTGAGTGACTCCTCCTTCCTCTTTCCTCCCTTTTCCCTACTTCCGTACGGGGGTCCCTCTATCCCGTGTCCAATCCCAGCGGTCTGCACGCAAACACACATACATATACACACACATACACACGGCCAGCCTCCCCTTCGACGGGCCTCTGTACAGGGCTACAGTCAAGGCCTTGCAGCTTCTTTCTAGAGTTACAGAAACTGCATACAGACGCACACACATTCCAACTCCCAAAATGAACATGACTACAATAACAATCAGAACATACAGCCAAATTCCACATCCAAACACATGAGCTACATCAGTAAAACACGTCCGCACAAACTCATACAAACACAGATCCAGACATCAAGATCATAGTTATGAAACAAGGACATAATTTAATAACAGTTTTCATACCGAAGAGGGAAAATAAGGGTTATACCAACACACTAAACACGGGGCCTGGACTGTGTCATCAAGACGGAGCAAGATGGAGCAAAGGGGGGCCATTTGAAAGGTTTTTAAAGCAAACTCTAACCTGCTAAATCACACTGAGGTAAAACTGGAACTGACGGACTGTACTGTACCATACAAAGGTAACAGACAAATAGATGAAAGAGGGAGAGAGAAAGAAAGTGAGAGAGAGAGAGAAAGAGATTTGGGACTTCTCCAGAGTATCACAGTTAATCCTGTTACATGGCTGGCTCATCTTGTGCTCCGTCACAGCAAATGAGCAAATCACAGTCCAGTATTCCTACAACAGTGCAACACTCAGAAGTCAAACACTGCTACTGATTGTTTTGAATTGAGAGTTAAATTCACACACACAGCTTTACAGCCCGGCAAACTTATCAGTGAAACAATGAAGTGCCCAGCAGCTACAGTGTGTGATAACTTACACAGAATCACTGAGGTAATGCAACAAGATATGCTTGTGTGACCACGCACACAGACTCTGTTGGTAATTTTACCAACAGAGAACTGGTAAACAGATAAAATCTTAAACACAGGCCTAGTCCAGTTCTGCAGACAGTGTTTTAAAAAAATCTAATCATAGATGTAACTTCTAGTACAATGTGTGCAGTACGAATATATAGAGTTGGGTGAGATGGTCACAACATAGTAATGCAATACTTCAAGACATTTTTATCATTTATAAACAATTTATAGATATTTTTTGGTTGGAACAAAAGAAAAAGACCCAGTGAAGCTGCATTTACAGAAAGACTTTCAAAAACTGATCAAAATGAATTGTATTCAGTATTTTGCACACTGTGCTGCACTAAACTGGGTTGAAAAGATCTAATTCTGTCTTTTTTTACGATGTAACATGGAATTGGTCACAGTTCTACAAGTATTGACGATATTCACAATATGTTCAGGAAAGCATATTGTACATTTTTATTTTTATACTTATTATTTTTTCATGAGTTGATATGTCATTTTTTGACGTACTAAGTCATTGTTTTCAGATAGTGTTTCATTAATTTTGAGGTGTTACCTCATTATTTTGACATAGTAAATCATTATTTTGAGATAGTATTTCACAGAGATACTAACTCATCACTTTGCGATACTAAGTCAGTGTTTTGAGATAATAAATCATACTTACTATGTTTTTTCGCTGTGTTTATATGCTTCGTGCTACTGGAATGAAGGGTGTAAGAAAAGGGAGCATGTGTAAATGAAAGGGAAACAGCAGAAGGGACGACTGGAAAGTTAACCAACAGGTTTAAAACGACCATGTCACAGAGCACAGAACAGTGTTACTTTATCAGATTCGATTATTAACTTTCATTAGCAAACCTGTCTGACTACTTTACGAAACATCTGCATCCAAACGCAAAGGCAGCAGCACTAACAGCACAATCAACAACCGCTTAATTCATTCGCCAGTGCATATTAAGAAAACAGCTCATCTCGACAATAATCAGCGCAGAAACGTACGTACACTCGACACTGCAAATAAAAATTCAGCCCCGACTCGAACTCCTAAAGTTAGCTAGCAAAACAGGGAGGCGAGTTAACTTACATGTGTGGCTCTATATGATGTCGCAGTTGCAAATGGCTGCAGTGAGCGGAATGCCAGGAGGATGTAACGTTAGTGTTAAGCGTAACGAGATTAAAACAGCACACACGTCCCACGTCCTCACCTGAGTTTTTCTCATGCCTTTCACGATCACTGCCGTTAAGTTTGTTGTGATTTCTCTGCTCTCCTCTCTGAGGTAGCTAACGTTATGTCTTCTTGAGGCGTGAACCAAGTTTTCCACGTTGCCGAGATCGACGTCCGTGAAACCTACAGACAGGACAGTTTAAAGTTAGAGGCTTCGCCTTTAGCTTTAACAACCAGAGCACAAGAACAGAAAGAGAGACTGAAGCGCTGCTGAATAATCTTACAGTCTTGCTTATAAAGCACGACAAGTTCCCGCTCTGGGAAGCGCGGTGGCTCGAGCAGGTTATCTAACGTTAACGTTAGCGGACTCGCGCTAGCAGCTTTTGTTTTCACTCGCCTCGGCTAATGTGTGCGTGTGTGTGTGTGTGTGTGTGCGTGTGTGTTCACTCTGGAATCTCAGTATCACATGAAGAACCGGTTCATACCTGATTCCAACTTTTCCGAGGTGACTTTCGCTCCGCTTCGCTCGTTGCCCCGTAACTTGTTAATCTCTTCTGGAGTGCAGCCTTCGTGGACGGTTAATAGGAGAAGTTGGCAGCAGCTCGCGCGCTAGCACGCCGAGGCGCGGGCATGAACACGCCCCCCGCCCGCGCTCTCGGAAGCTCAAATCGCCCGTGGGTCGCCTCGCTCGAGCTCGGGCTCGGGCCAGCTAGGCTACACGCTAACGGCGCTGCGGCTGCAAGCGAGCTCCGTCTCCGTCCCGCGCGAGACGCGTTTTTTTTTTACCTCTTACCGATTCACCGCGTCGGCCGCGAGACCCGTCCGCGCGCGTCCGATCTTCCGACGTGCCTTTCGGCACGAGGCTGCGAGATCACACGACGGCTTTTCTTATTATTTTCCTTCACCGAAGGGGAGGCGACACAAAACAAAACTTTGAACCCACGTTGCTTGTTAGGAGGCTGCGAAAAAAAACAGAAACGGTTGAACTTGGACCTAAATAGACGGGGGCTCGGTGTAACGAGGCTCCGCCTCGCGCGCGCGGCGCTCCGCCAATAACGGATGAAAGGCTCGGCCGGGCGCGTGCGTCCGATGTTTTGGTTGGTGTGACATCCACGGCCACGCGCGCGCTGCTTGGTCGGGTCCGACGCTTGTAATGCGCGTGGGGGGACAACTCCCACATTCCGTTCACACACACACACGCACACTCGCTCTCCTTTTCTCTCTCTCTCTCTCTCTCTCTCTCTCTCTCTCACTCACACACACACACACTGACGAGGGGTGTGTCGTGACGTCACGCAGCAAAGAGGTAAACAACCGAGTCCGCGTGAGAGGCCATGAAAAGCAGCAGCGCCGTTTTCATGCTCAGATCATGAGCTGTGCTGCAGCATCGTCCACGTGCAGGTGGCTACTAGTGCAATGGCTGAGCCACAGTTTTGCTCTCCACGCTGATATTCGATTTAATGAATGAAGGACGTGCACCCTAGTCGTGTATGGTCAGTGGGTGCCTCGGAGCGCGTGTGGGTGGATGTGGGTCAGTGTTTATTTCACTTGGGTGTGTCCCCTGTCTGAGCGCTGATGCACCAGAATGCATCTGCTGGAGGGACCAAAATGAATACCCTTTGTGTGGTATGTGGGTGTGGGAGTGAGAGAGAGACAGCAGGAGAGAGGAAGAGAGGCTGAAGTTGGCTTCCTTTTTTGCCAGCATCTTATTCGAATTTTCTGGTCCACCCTAAAGGCTGCAGCAGTTACGTTCTGCTGCGCAGGTCCCAGACTGTAAGTGCTGCACCATTTAAGGTGGAACAGAGAATTAAACAAGGAGATAAATGAAGCTTCTTGAGATGAGTGTGTTCTCGTGTAGTCATGGGAATCCAGCCCTGTGGCACTGGAGAAAAGTGGTGGTGTGTATGTGTGTGTGTGTGTGTTGGGGGGTGGGGGGTTCTATGCGTGCAAGCATGCATGTGTTGGTGTGTGTATGGTAGGGTTGTGCCAAGGGCAGAGCTGCTCAGTCGTTGTGAGTGACAGAGGACGAGGTGAAGGGAAAAGAGCTGATGTGGAGGAATGAGAGGAAGAGGCCGCAGAGCCGCGAACGATGTTACGAGTTGCGTTGTGGCAGAAGGGGGGAGGGGAAGGCAGTGGCTTTCAGTTTATCCGCCCCTGTTTCCAGCTCTACCCCCACAGCGCAGTGTGTAGGCTATTGTCTGGCACGCTGAAGGTATTTCAGAGACTGGATTGTCACAATCATTTGATTAAAATGGTTATTGGTTATTCACTTAAAATGCAGATCTCTTAATATATCTAGCGAGGAGCTCGATTCTCTAAAAATGATCTGAAATCTGAAACGGTAGCTCTAGAGTCAAAATCAAACTTAGGCTGTATTAGCCAAATATACTTTTGCGCATACAAAGAAATGTGTCATTGATAACACAGTGGCTGGCAGCAGAAACCCCACACTTAGGGCAAAGGGGGAAATGTTTAGTGTCAGTGTAGAATTAATTTATTTAACCCAAAGTAATTTCAGATCAAATGTTGTAAAAAATAAGTAAAAAAAGTCCACAATTCATTTATTTAATTTACAGAGAAAACATCTATCAAGTACAAGTTTTCAGTATCAGGAAAAGCCAAACATACATTTACCAATATATATATATTATAAAAAATAAAAATATAATAAATATATACATCTATTTTTAGTATTAATGTGTCCACACTTTACCTTATTATAGCTTCTATTTTTTAAAGACTTGCCTTCAGTTTTCAAAATAAATTTAGAGGGATATTTGTGTACATCTCCAGAGTTCAGTCTTAGAAATCGGTTACATTTTCTGCTGATCCAAGTATTGGCAACACATTCTGTGATGTTGAGGTTTGGACTGTCCTGAGAACACCAAGAACTTCTTTACTGGATTTAAATGTTCTTGTTTTTGTGTGTTACCGCTTCTTGACAGCTACACATAATTTCTTTAAGATACTGTATATCACCGCTGTTGGAACAGAACCACATATTTCTAAATTGACTTTACGGGAGCAGTAAAAATATACTTTACGTTTAATGTGATTCAGTGAATCCAGACTTTATTACAAGTAATTAATACCTAGAGTCATAATTGGGAGTGTGCATCAGAATACATTTGATATAGAAATATAATGCTACAGTAGTGGTTTGTTTTCCAGCGTAGCGTAGATCTCTCTCCTGGTTGGCATCATGTGGATTACCACCCTGTCTCCCTCTCTGCGGATTTGAGGGGGTATTACAAATTCAGGTTTGCCATTTTACTGCATCGAACTGTGCTGTGGAAGTCTACATGTTTACACTGGGAGTAGAGCACTGCCACTCCTCTGACAGATACTTTCAGATTCACTATGAGTCAGAGTGAATCTATTTTGTATGTGGCTGTCATACAGGAACTGTATGTTCACGAGAGAATGTAATGAGATTGATTATAAGATAGCTAGTGTCCCAGTACAGAATATCACAGCTCATAAAACCACAGCAATAGATTTAGTCTCACATGGCTTGTTTTACTAATTCAAGAGGATTTCGGTCAAGAAAGGACTAAATAAAAGTTATCTTTTATGTCATTTTATGTATAGCAGACTGACAGAGGTTATTAATTTCTGTAAAGTTGACAAGAGCCAGTCTAAAAATCGCCAGTGATTCTATTCTATAAGTAATTTCTGCTGATTTGATAAACTATTCTGCTGTTCTTCTATTCTAACTATCCCAGACATTTCATTCATAGTTAATGCAGAACAGAGACAAGTTAAAGCTTTGAATAGCTACAAAGATGAGGAATCATGTGATCATTTCAACCAACATTTAAACACATTATCAGGTGATAGTACTGCACAGTCTTTTAGGTTATCATGAGGCAACAGTGAGCCAGAAATAGTAACAACTCTGTCACAACTCTGATAGACTGGAATATGACTGGTGCCAACACTGAAATGAGCATTATGTTACTTTTTTTTTGTCTGAACTGCATTGTGATTCACTTTAACTGTCTCTGGTCTTTGTGGCCTAGCTGTGGTACACCATGTTCAGGTGGTGAAATTACACAGACATTTATAGGTTGGACCTGCAACACTTACCTGGATGCTGTCCACAAAAGATACAGCTGCTATTGTTTAAAAGTCTCTACTGCTGATGTACCAAACACTGTCCTGCCACATGACTGGGACTTTGACAGGGACAAATGAAATAAAACGAATTGTAAACTTGTCTTATTTTGTTTGTGTCCTTTAACTCAAGCTTTGCGTTATTTCAAGTCAACAGAAAGCATAATACATTTTCTTTCAATACTGGGCCATTTTTCTCAGACATGCTGTCATGGAGGGTCTCTGCCTGGTGGTGCATGGTGGTGTAATAAATCTAAAAAGACATTTCAGAGAGGTAAAAGTTGCTGCACTTCACAACTTTGATGGGAAAACAAGTCATAGAGGTGTGTCTAATATGACCACAGACGAAGTGTGGATTTCATTTCAGATCGTCTTCAGAACTTTCGTTTTTTTCCTTTCCATCTCGCATGTACTACATGTTCCCGTGGTGGACATGATGTACCAGGTCATGTCCTTTGCGCAGACCGCAAAGAGCGCTCTGGAACATGCAGAGAACACAACTTACAATAGGATTACATCATTGTAGGGCAAAGGTCAAGGTCAGCCAGCCAATCATGACTGAGTATGTAAAACAGAGCCGGATATGAAGAAGCAAACAGGCCTGGTGCCTGTCTGTCACTGCCAGTTTAAACGTTCAACCTTGCACTGCATCATTCATGCACTTATCTATTATCAGTTAGATCTGGAGTACGTAGAAACACATTTTCTCTTACAAATTAAAACCACGGTTTAAAAACGGGAACATGTCAAAATGTTTATTTAGCGCATTTGCACCGCATGAAACCACATCTGCATTTCTGCTGCAACAACTTGCCCACAGTTATGGCGAACGCACATGGCATACCCTCCTCTGAAGTGGCAGATGTATGTTTGGAGCAGTATTTCCAAAACGAGCCCAGAAAAGAATGTCGCTTATAGAGACTATTTGTTTGAAAAGATCTTCTTTGAACAGAAATAGCACAAAAGATTTCCTGAATTAGGTACAACTACAAACAGTACACCAAACGGTCCCCTGAACACTCAAAGACCTCTCAGAAATACAACACTGTACTCAGAGTGGGGACATACGCATACACACAGTGTTTTTAAATGAGCACATTAACACATTAATTATAATATTAATAACATGGTGTAACCCTCAAGCTCCCAACACATGGCAACCTACCCTCAGCACTGCTTTACCGCCAAAGCTAAAAATGAATAAGATCCTCAACAAAAACAATTATATTATATAAAAATAATTATACGCAGAGATTTAAATGAAGTGAATTAGAGAGCTATCTCGCCCTAACAAGAGGGTGTGAAACATAAGAGATATAAATTACAGACTCAGTGACCACAGGCTGGCTAAAGAACAGGTAGAAACAAGAAAGAAAAGAAAACAGAGACTGCCCAGAGAGAAAACAGAGTGGGAACACAGTAGGATGGGTGAGGATGACACTGTGAGACATTCAAACCAACACATAAACTTTTCACCAGTAAAGATTTAACAGCAAATCCAAGTTTTTGAAAAGAAATCAAGAATTGAAAAGATTAAGAATAACTAATGGACACAGGCACTGATTTCCTGTCACTAAAACATATTTATGAACATGTCACCACCTGACATCAGAGCTCAAAACACCCCCTGGCATTTAGGGGGGTGGTCCCATGTTGGGTGGCTATTCCAGCGTTGGCTGGCGGTTCACTTACTGGCCAAAATGTTTGATTTAACAATACTTCTTCTGTAAATGCTCATTTTCAGTTTGGTCATGTGGTCTTTAACACAGTAACTGAGCTCTTCTCCTCTTTCGCCAGCCCGCCAAACTCTTGGGAAATTGAGTTTTTAGATTTACAAATAAACTATGGCACATTATAGAGTTGTTTAGAAGTACAATGGGCATAGTTACAATTGCTAAGTTATAAAGGATCAACTGGGTGAACCAGTCTGTTACAGCGCCACCCTGAGGTAGACCAGTGCTGCGTCCCTAGTTAGTTAAGAATAGTATAGATAGAAGCTTGCTGATAGAGGGTCCAAGACCATGTATTTAACACCTTGACTAAGATACTGTTCATAATGGACCACTGCTGCACCACAGGTAGATAATAATGACAAACATATCTTATTAGAATATTGCTTATTATTATTATAAGTTCTACTTTGATCGCAAATGTAGTTGTAGTTATTAATACATTTATAACAATAAAAACTGTTTCGCACTACTACAAAGAGAGAGAGAGAGAGAGAGAGAGAGAGAAAGACAGAGAGAGAGAGAGAGAGAGAGAGAGAGAGAGAGTAAAAAAGAGAGACTGAAATAGAAGAGATAAATAAAGCAGTATTAAATAAATTAATCAGTAAGGCACCTTGAACTGAACTGAATTGAACTGAAAGTAATTAAATTAAACTGAGTTGAGTTGAACACGATCTCAGATAACACGGGCTAATAAGAGAGTCTATACTTGTTTTATCTCTCTTACTCTCTGTCCTTCACTTTGTACACATGGTCACGTGTATGTTTTAATATTAACCTACAGATGTAATTCGACGCCAGCGATCATAAAATCGGACAGCACGCTGTTTACGTCTGGTTGCTTGTCTTAAAGTCTAATGTTTCTTATTAACGTCAGCATGTGTGATTCTTCCTGAACTGGTAATCCCGCCTCTCCAGAGACGCCAATTAAACCAGAAAGCCCATAAATCAGCTTACAGTCTTCTACAGTTCACTGTCCTAGAGCAGGACTAATATAAACAAATTAGATTTCTTGTTTAAAAGTGGAACAGAACATGCGACCTTAAGGTTAGTTACTTTATAAAGTGTGAGCTATTGTAAACTGTGAGTAGTAAACACACCACCCTGTCCTGTGTAGACCAACAGCCAGAGTCAGCACAGAGGGAAAGATGTGGGGTTAATCTTAGTAAGCTAGCAGGTTCTTTGTTGTGTATGTTTGTGCTGCTAGAGATATTAAAAAATGACAAAGTGCCTCCAGAAAAAGGGGCTACTTGGTCGTACAGTGATGTTGCTGCCCTTGTATGTAAACTGGGTTGGAGCCGGACGGTTCGAACAGTTCGACCAGATCTCATTAGTTCCGTTAGTATGCTACAGCGTTAGCCGGAGAGCTTACCAGCAACTCCTGTTTTCAGGATCATTTGTTGGGCGCTGACCTACGTCGTATTAGTAATGCACTGCTAATATTGTGTCTAATGACAAGATGCACCGTCTGTGGAACGGAAAATGGCTTTTTTCCAGTCTCTTGTCAACACAGGCGACAAATACAGTTAGCCAGTGTTAGCCAGTTAGCTAATGCTTGTTGACAAGTTGTAGATAACTGGGTGCAGTCATGGCTGTTGCCTTCTTTATGACAAGTAGCTAATAAATGTGGGACAGAAGCTGCGTGGGCACCCGTTTACTGCCATACCGTCACAATTCCTAACGTAAAAGAAATGTAGGAGTTGAGTAAAAAGAAACAACATCACATTAGCAACAGTTCTGCGGAAGGCGGTACGCGCACGGTCCCATGGTGTAATGGTTAGCACTCTGGACTTTGAATCCAGCGATCCGAGTTCAAATCTCGGTGGGACCTCGTCCTTTTGACTGCTGGGAAACGACGGGAATTGATGTTGGAGTAAAAAGATAAAATGAATTGACAACGTTACGGAGCGTGTCGTTTCTAACCGTGTACTTTGATGTGCTTAGGGAACATCTACACATGTCACTGTCTATTCGACTTCTGACTTTAAGACCTTATTTCTGAGCCCAGCATATCCCAATATCAAGTCCTGCTTGTTCTGTACATCACCAAAACCATGATTTACTGCCTATTTCTGTATTTATTTCACACATTACTGTCCCGAATAAGACAGATGTACCTGTTTGCCTCAAAGTTTTATACCAATGTTTATATCACAGTTATTGTAAGTACTGAATAAAATAAGCATTGAAACATTATTCCAATTTGTCATTGAGTTGTAAACAAAGCAATTCGGAGAGGTATATAAACGGTATATAAAATATAGCAACTTGAATTTCTTACCAGTGGTGAATTTCTTACCCAACATGCGTCTTCTGAGTTTTATATGTAGCGTTAATAATAGTAAAATATTGATGAGTCAATAAAAGAAGATAAAACATTATCACAAAACTAGCATAATACAATGTTTGAGGCATTAAGCACTGTATTCATAACCATTCTGCGTGATAAGCTTTTGTGATGTAGCTTTAAAGGCATTACGTTTTTCAGGCATTTGGTCCAAATAGATAGGAAATGTTTTCTTCTTGTTTTGAAGCTGCTTGTGATTAAAGCAGAATGAAAAATGAATGAATTCATTTTTACCGTAGATTAGCAACACTGTATTCTCACACACTTGGATTTTACTATGCACTGTCGCGTGGGCTGGTGGCTAAGTGTGTATTTGTGTTTGTGGTAATGTATTTCACTCTTTGTTGGGACAAAGCAGCTCTATTAGACTAGAATACATGTGACATTCTGGTTACTTACATTAGGGTTAGAATTAGGTCAGAATAAGTGTAGAACAGCAAAGAGGTTAATGGATATACCCAGCCAAAACAGGAATACAAACCAGCAGAGAGAGAGAGAGAGAGAGAGAGAGAGAGAGAGAGAGAGAGAGAGAGAGAGAGAGAGAGCGCAGGCGTCATGTTCGGTACTAAAGCCTTTCTTGGGTGGCATTCTTCATCTTTTTGCAAGTTTAGCCAAGCGCCTCTCTGAAACACCTGCCGTCTGAGGGCAAAGTATGTGAAAGATAAAGTTCTAAGCTGAACATGTACGCTGACTAAATGTTGTCAGATATGCAACTATTTTCAGATTTTCAGAAAGAGTTCAGGGTTGACGCAAGAGTGGGTGAGTGCAGTGTGGCTACTAACAAGTACACTCACAGAAATTAAATGTCTGTTAAGTGGTTTATATGAGCAGTTATATGTACCGAAATAGGAACCCCACCAGTTTAGGTACCACATAATTAAACAGTTAGGGTATAAACAAAGTCATTCAAATTGGGCGGATGTGAAATGCTCCAGTGAAATAATTCTAGAGAAACTTACCAAGCCAGAATCGTTTGCAGTGGAGGTCATAGGAACCAAAAGTCTGAAGAGTAAGGCCTCTTGTTTTATGGTAAGCTTTGTGATAAAGTTTTGATTAAATTTATTAATGGTGGAGGGGTACATGCAGGATGTTTTAAGGCAAAACAGCCCCCAAAAAACTCACATGTAGGTTCACTGGTGGTTGGTGGTGTAGCATGAAAATTAATTTGTTATTAGCGTGTTAATGAGCTTATTATTATTAACAGCTAAGCAACCTGTGAATTCACAATTTTGTTTCTTGTCTGCGTTTACACCCATTGATGTTCTCTTACAACAATATCCAGCTTGCACTATCCAAATAGGCCATCCAACCTGTGAAAACCCCACAAATGGTGATAAAAAAATGTAAGAAGGTTAATGAATATAGTTGTGATAATTAGCTTTCTAGAAGTAACGTTAGCTATCTGACATTCACCCACTAGAAAGAAGAAAATCAACCAACCAAACACTGCAGTATCTGTTTAAAAGTGCTGGTAGATTTTCTAAATATTTCTTCCATCGAGACAAATCATCTAAAAGGATTTTCCTATCTTTAAACATCTCACTCTAGATACTGTGGCACTGCTGTAGGAATAGGTGAATCAACGGTATATGTTGTCAAGGTATATAGAAATTTGTATGTATTGCACAAAAACATTATTCCTTTGTAACTTAAAGAACATTACCGAATCAAGGGGTTTATTTGGGGGAAAAATACACAATATCTTTTTAGCCAAGCATATGTATGTATGTTATTTACTATAAAAGAAACTGAACTCATTAACAAGTACTAAAAATGCATGCAACAACAAAACAATGTGGTTTATTACAGGTACACTCATCTAACTTAGGAAATGGCATTATTAAAAAACAGGTCCTAAAACCAAATTTAAGTTTTAATATCTTTATTGATTGTCATTCTAAAATTAACAAAGAACCTTCAGTCTGAAAATATATTAATATATCTCATACAAACAATGATATTAATAATAAAAAACATACCAAAGCTTTCTGGTCAATACATTGCCATCACAAACGGACATATACAAAATTATGAAAAAAATGAAATTTCAGAGAAAATGTAATTGTTAAAGGTCTGCAAATCTGAATGTTTGTAACCTGAAATAATGTAACTATGAATATATAATATTTAATGAACAATGTACATATTATTAAAAAGCTACAAACCGATCAGACCACAAAATGACTTCATTCACACAAATAAACATGGGACATGTACAGGGTACTAACACGAATGGTGACTAATCTTACATTCTGTTCTTTTGACAGATCTCCTTCATGGCAGAACAAGCAATGTCTCAGGATACCAATGCTGGGACGCTGTTATTTAGAGAACAGCTTCTACGTAGCTCATTCCAGAGTCTTCATAAAAGAGTTCAACTCAGTACACTGAAAACAAAATACTGATTACATATTTATTCTTGCATTGTGCTGCTTCAGTTCAAAATGTACTTGAAATCAGGCGTAGCTAAAATCTCTGCTTGAGATGTAAATCGCAGGGCAGCAAAGTTCTGATGATTTTAAAGATTTTTTTTTTCTTGCATAAAACCGCTTAAGGCATCCAAGAACACCAGATACACACCACAACTTCCATACTGGTTCATTTACCATTCAAATACTGTTAGTCTTTCATTCCGATAAAAAGAAACACTCTAATATAGAAACTCACCCACACAAAGGAAAACACTGTCTGTGGTATAAACTCCCACCACTTATGTACCAATAATGTAACACTTACATTTCCGTGTGATCAAATCATACGGCCCCCTCACAGATATATCACACAGACCTACTGACTTCTAACAGCTTTCTTCCTTAAAATAACACTTTTTTAACATTCATTTAAGAGTATAACAGTCGTCTTTTTTCCTTCCAGTATTCTTACTATGTGCCATCTGTTGGTACCGTTTCTGTATCTTCCTCTCATTATTTACTTGCAGCTGTATTCAGTGTTACCTTTCAGGTAATGTTCTTCACTGGACAGACATCACTGAACCTTCTCTCTTAAACGGACTGTCAGAAGGCTATAAAAACTATAAAGGCTTCATACAATTACACAATCGTTTTTATAATGAATAGTAAAAGGAATATAATTCAAATTTAAATAGCAGAAATTCATTGGAGACATGAATGTACAGTATATCTAAATAAAAACGAATGCAGTCTCTTCTCTTCTTCTCTCTTCTCTTACTTTCGCAGCAGCTGTTGTGGTCCCAGCATGACCTTATTGATGAAATTGACGATAGCTGTGGCAGGCTGTTCTGGGTCAAGCTCCGCAAACAGATGGCATGCATTTCCCATATCACTACCACTGCGGCGGGCTACAAAACCGAACATCCTACACACACACACACAAACAGAGAGAGAGAGAGAGAGAGTAATGAGGATGATGAAGGAAAGAATCTTTTGACAGGAGATGAAAGAGATTACAGTGATACAGCAGCAATCTTATTTACACGTTTTCTCTTCCCCACAATCATCCTCAATGAGCCCAGACGTATTCAGTGTCTGAAGTCTGCGTCTTTAGTATTTTATGAGAGCTTAGTGGCTAATATAGCTAACATGTTAATGATTAACATTTGTCACCGGTTTAGCATCACACATATTGCATTCCTTAGTCATGACACTTTGACTTAAACTGGGTTGAGTTATTCAGTAATCTCTACTCGACTTGCTTATGTGTGTATGTGCATTAACACTGCATGGCATACTGTCACCTATACTACAGTAAAAAGAAGACACCACCATGTCTGGACTGATCAACTTTATTAAGGGTAAGGTTTAAAAAAAAAACATAACCTTAAACTCTCTGTGCTCACTACAGAGTTAGAGTATTAATAGATAACAACCCCTATATGCCCTAAAGAAAGATTGGTTAAGAACATAGTTTAATGCTCCAGCTGTGGTTTATGTTAGCAGTTAAGACTGAGATGTTTTTTGTGGGTAATGCATCCCTGATCACAACAAGCAAAGCAACTCATGCATAGGACACTCATGCATACATGAAAAAAAAAGAAACACGCATATTTAGCACTTACTTGTTGGAGGTGTTATCAGCATTAGCCCACCTGGCACACAGACGCGCACACACACACACACACATACACATGTATATATATATATATGCAAAGCAACATGTTCTAGCCGAGTAAGTGAGAAATAGGACAGACAGAGAAGTACAACAGCCACAGCCACCTATATCTGCCCATCAATGGATATTCAAACTTCTTGTAAATAGTGCTAGGAGCAACTAGAAAATCATACAAAGTTTTTTTAAACTTTCATTTAACAGGTACTGAACTGAAATCTGTCAGTACATTTATGTAAAGGCTACCTCCACTTATAAACCAACAAATTCAGCATGTAAAATACAGAATGCAGTGATTTGTAAACTTTGACCTGTATTAAAATGAAAACAGTACAAAGACCAGATACTTTTGTCTTGTATTTATTTATTTTATTTTTTTCTTATTTGTAAATATGCACCTATTCTGAAATTGTTTCCAAAGTTGGATAAGGCAGACTGGGAGCATCATCAAATTATAAAACGTGATGCAATCACTTGATGTTTGGGTGTAAAAAGAGCATTCAGGAAGGACTGATCCTCTAGGGTCCGCTAACCAAAGCCCAGCACTGCATTCAATCCAGGACACTGAACTGGGAACACTTGTCAATATAATAAACTGTTGCCAATAAACACTGCTTTTCACAGAATCTACAAATACACTTAAGACTATTGTGCCCAGTGTAAACCAACAACACCGACTTCTCTGCACTGGAGCTCATCCAAACTGGACTGATGTGTACTGTGGTTTGATGACCACAACTGTTCAGTTATTTATGATAATACTGAATGTTGTGTTCTCTGGGTCAAAGAAGAAAAATGGACCATCTAAATTCTTACAAGTATAAAGTAAAAAAGACAGGGTATTTCATGCTGTGTATTACTATTAAGATGAAGTAACTTGCTCGTCTGTGAAAACAATGGTGCTAAAAGATACATATTTTGAAGCAAATTAAGCTGCCTGCTAGATGGCATCTTTTTCAAAGACATGCACCTCTATTTCAGCGTGGCCAAGCCAATGCTTTTGCTACATCATTACTGTTATCTGGGAGTGCTAAACGAATCTAACTGCAGTTCATCAGTTTGTGGATCAGTTTCTGTCTCTAGTGACATAACATTTGGAATAAACTTATTTACAAAAACACTATATTGAGTTTTGCACTGCTTTCAGTTAAATACACATCAAATAGAATTAACTGATCACTGTGTTAGCTTTTATTAGCATTTCATGTTCTGTCCCAACTTTTCTGAAGTTGTTATATGAACCAAAACGAATAACTTTTTGTGACAATATATGCGTTTATTATAGAAGCTACAGTCCATGTAGAACATTAAGTATCAGTGACACTGTGCATGAGGACCTAAAATAGAAGACTTTTCCTGCTATAGACTTTAATGCAGGCTCAATAAAAAACATCCATCCTATTCATTAATTAAAGAGAACCTACTATGCTTATTTTCAGTTATTATAAAAGTATTTTTTAATCTACTAGAATAAATCTACATACTTTAGTTTTTTTCAAAGCACAGTGTTATTCTGGGCATCTCTATTCACACTCTGTTAGAGCTCCTGTGTCTTTAAGCTCTGCCTGCTACAAGTTTCACCAGCACACTGCTGTGCTGTTCTTACAATGGTGTCTGTTCTGCCATATGCAGTATGCAGTGAAGTAGACAGCAAGTTGTAGTACCTACTAGTAGTACTGAGGAGTGTGTTGCAAAATTATGTCACCTTGTAACAGAGAAAAGGGCTGAAAGTCTATCGAGGTTTTTTAAGGAGCTGAGAAAAGCGGTTTCGGTGGGCATGTACGTTATAACTTTGCAGACTATTTAAACCAATGGAAAAGGAAAAAAGGGAAAATACTTAATAGGTCCCCTTTAAAATAAATGGCTTTATTTATTATTTATTTATTTATTATTAGTACAGCTGTGTGAACGTGAAATCAAAACTTACCTTTGATCCTGTGGATCCAGACTGCTGAATGTAACACTATGGATAGGGTAATGTCTCCTAAAGAACAGCCTGTGTGTGAGTGGATGGGACAGAGAAACAGATAGAAATAAATGGTTTAGCCCTTAACAGTTTCATGTTTGGCGTGACCTAATTAGGAGGTATAGTACGCAGTGTTCTCTGTTCGTGTTTGTGTGTGAGTACCTTCGCTGATTGTCTGTCAGTGTGATGCCCTGAGTGGAGACCTTGAAGTGGACAACGGTAGCAGAAGGGCTGGGGTCCTGGGTCAGAGTACACTTTATCGCCTTGGAGATGGCTTGTGGGCCGGTTAAAGACTCAGTGTCCACAGAATTTAGGTAGAGAACATTACAAGCTGCGAGAAAGACAAAGAAAGCGAGTGAAAGCAGTTGAGGCAGAATCTAAAGCAGCTTATATTAAACTTTGAAGAAAATTGGTAAACAAAGTTAAAACAAATGAGAGTGGGGCAAACTGGTAGTGGGGCATCATTTAAAATGGAAAATTTTACTAGTGTAATATCATCGAAAGCAGCAGGTAAGAACATTCACAAAAGTGTCAGGTGATTAGTATGTGGATGTAACACTCACCAGCTCCCTGTTTGAGCAGGTCTGCAGCTGTGCTGGTGTTGGTGCCACTCTGCATTTCCTGTAGCTCTCCTACAAGATCTTAATGACACAGACGAACACACGCAAACCCATCATTACACGTACAGAGAAAGGGTATAGTTTAATCCCTTAGAAATAAACAATGTGAACAAAACCTCAACCATGATCCATAAGGTGGTGTAACACCCAACGGGCACTTTCTCAGAGGAAAGGTACTCAATTGTGACTTTTCATAACTTTTTAAAGCAGAAAAACATTATTAATACAATATGTTCCCTAAGTAAGGCTACCAAAGACCCCAGCACATGTACCATACCAGTGTAGCACAAGTGTACCCATATGCCCAGTTATCACATAGTGTATTTCTGTTCTTGAAGGATTAGTGTTATTGGCTCTAGATGCATGAAGGACAGACCTTTGTCTGGGATACGCAGTGTGCAGGGCAGTGAGACAGGTATAATGGAGTGCTGATATACAAGTGCAGACAGAGACCCTACAAAGAGAACCAAAGAAGAACAACAGAATCTGGTTAGAATCGGGCCTACAGGGGGCACTGATATCAATATACTCCAACATTCTCTCTCACCAAAGTATGTTTCATTCTGACAGCCTTTAATTTTGACTCCTTTTGCTCCACTCTCTATGAGGAAGTGCCTGACCAGCTGCTCCTGAGAGTTATAGTTGTTGCCATGGTTAATGGCATGAGCTGGTGGTGTTGCCACTTTGAGGGCCAATCCATAAGCACCCTGGAATGATTTGCTATCCCTAATTAGGAAACAGCCAGGTTCCTTGTCCTTCAGAACAGCAATTGCTAAAAAGGATTGTTAGAAAATAGTTAGAGTCATACACTGTCGAAAATGCATGAGTTTGTGTTACTTTGTTTATGAAATTGATCATTTGTGTTGATCTTCCTCACCCTGGTCTCGAGAGATGCCAGGCTTGTACCAGAACTTGGAGCTGTCTTGTACGAATTTTGAACTGATGCGGGTCTCTGGCTCCGCCAGTCCTTTAGGGGGAGCTGCTCTGTGTTTGACTGAGGGAGGAAGTTCATTTGGAGGGGGTGAGAAGGAGACCTGCAGCTGGGAGGAGGCAGTGGAAGGTCCTTCAGATGTTGTGTCTGAGGTGGAGCCCGAGGAGGAGAGTTGGGGAGAAGGGGCATGCTGTTTTTCAGGTATGGGAGGTTTAGGAGGGGAGGAAGGAATAGTTACAACAGTGTAGCCTGTGTATGGAATATGAGGGACAGTCAGGAGAGGGTAGCTGGGTGATGCTAAGGGGAATGAAGGTGTTACGTAGCCATCAGGCAAAGGGGAAGGTGCTCTCAAATCACTGGTGCTACCCTCTTCATTGGAAGAAGCTCTGTCAATCAGAGGGGTCATTCTCTGACCTTCAACACTATTGACCAGTAAAGAGAGCTCAGAGCAGGAGCTTCTCTCTGAAGGGCATGCAGAAGGCTGGGGAGATGTTGAGGGAGCTTTGAGAATCGGTCGTGGACACCAATCCTTGTTCTCTTGCGTCTTTAGGGAACTAATGCTTGTAGGTGTCGCTGAGCTTCTCCCTTGTATTTGCAGTTCAGGTGCAGCAGTCTCTGCCTGCAGAGATGTTGGTGTCAGGTTGGAGTTTGTAGTGGGCTCACTCAAGACGGTTGTGGTGGATGTGGACTCTGTCACAGCTGGATCCTTTGTTTCAGAGTCCTTTTTGACCTGGTTGACTTCTGTTGACTCCTGGTTGACTTCTGTTGACTCCTGGTTGACTTCTGTCTCGAGAGGAGCAGGGCCTTTAGTAGAAGCATGTGTAGGAAAAGGCTCAACCTGCGTGACCTCCCTCTGGGTGACTTCTGGCTCCAGTGGTGGTCCTACACTGGAAATCCCAGAGAAGCTTTGGTAAGTGCTGAGCACTGGATTGAACACTTGCTTGTTGCACAAATTTAAATGTGAACCCTGAAGGTCTTGGAGTACTACTGACTTGCACATTTTAGAGTTTCCCCAGCCCAAACAATTTAACAAATGAACTAATTAACAAGTCTATCCTGAGGTGAGCAGGGTGTGTCAAAGCAAGAAAACATGAAGGGCAGATGTAATCCAATGGATATGTCAAGGTGTAAGTAATTGGAATTGCTCACCTTTCTTGGATTTGCAGAGAAAGATCCTCTGTGGGAACGTTCTCTAGGCCATCCTGGGGAGGCTTTGTCTCTGAACCATCATGAATTGTACAAAACAATGAATATGCAAGCATTAGATACAGATGAAGTCATGCCAGTACAGACTGAAAAGAAACCAGAATCTACCCAGAGAGTTAAATAAATGTTTACTGTTCTTAGCATAGGTCTGTAGACGATAGATAAACACCTGTCTGTCTAGAAAATCGAATTGCCACTGCCTGTGTGCGCCATGCAATGTGTTATACCTGTGTAATTGTAGTGGAGACTGTTTTCCTCTCCGGTGACTTGTGGCCTATGGGCATATGGATGCTGCGTAAGGCTGGCTCTTTTCGGAGAAGGGGTGAGAGCCAGGGGAGATGCGTTTGGAGAGTGACTCATGGAAGCGTAGCCAGGACTCTCTCTGACCTGTGAAGGGGAGCAGGGACAGGGTGGATGGGGGCTGTGGTAACCACTGCTGTGTGGGCTTGGATAAGGACTGGAGGGAGGTTCTGAGTGGTGGTCTAGTACATAGTCCTGTTTACAGACAGAATGGCAGGGTCCATGTCCATAAGATGATAACATTGGTGGCACTGCTGTTCTGTGCCGCCAGTACTCTGCCCCCTGAGCTCTGTCCCAGTGAGACTCCATCACTCCATCTCTAGCCCAATGCACAGGGCCCTCGTTCCTGCATCCAAACCCTGCCTCTCGAGACCAAGGAACTCTGCCTAAATTGTTTACTTGGAAAGTGTGGGGGGCGAGGTCCTCCCTTATGTGGGCGCAGTCCCTGCAGGAGCACGATGTGGATGGAGCTGAGCTGAAGCGTAGCTCACGGTAAGGACTGGAGGGCAGCGAATGGTGTGAAGGGAGAGAAGGTGGAATGTGGGTGTGGCCATGGGAGTGGGTGGAGTAATGGAAAAGAGGACATGCTTCCCCAGAACAGAACAAGCGAGTCTGTGCAGGAAGTGTGTGTGCGTGGGAAGAATGAGCGGCGTGCATAAGTGGCGAGTGGGGGCGTGTATCCTGTGAGGGGTAAGCATAAAGAGGCCTGGCTGGTTGAGGACAGACATGATGTGGACAGTGCCCTCTATCCCACAAGAGGTCCAGTGGAGACACACAGACTTCGTGGACAGGCAGAGGGGAAGAAGTGCGGTTGCAGGGGAGCGTGTAGTGTTTGGGACGGAGTGTTTGAGGGCGTGTGTTAGGCATGTCAAGAACAGAGTACGCTTGAGGATGGGAGTAAGGACGGCCACAGCAGGAGCTGTCCAGTCGGACAGGAGGACAATCACCATCATCTAGGATAGCTGTCTCTCTGTCCCTCTCTCTCTCACTCTGTCTCTCCTGGATCCTTTCTCTGTCCTCTGTTTGCGGAGGAATCACTGGAGGCTCCTCCAGATGTTCAGAGGGGGTGGAGGAGTGCCCTGAGTCTGAGCTGGGAGAGATGGGCTGGAACGGATGGCTGGTAGTGGGAGTGGAGGGGTTGATGCCTGTTTTGCAGCTGTTGGAGGCGGGAACACGACGCTTCTTCACCTGAGCATACAGACTGCCATCCAGTGGCCCACGTGTGTGACTGATATCTATACAACATGCAAAGAAAAGTATAGTTACATGTGTGGTGGAGTGGAGTATTTAGGCCAGTTATTCCCAACCCTGGACCTGGAGTAGTCCTCTCCTGTGAAATTTTTGTCCAACCTGGTAAGTGCAGCTATGAGAGATTTTTTTTTTAGGCAGAGCACTGGCACATGCACAGACAGCCTCTGGCCTTGGACTTTACAGGTGCTTATCTAGTTGCCACCTTTGATACAATTATTTATATGAACACCATTATTGTTCTCTGGGAATAGCCCTAATGCCCTAGGTTGACTTAGATTTCACAATGTTTGTCGCCACTAGTGCCGTGCAGGTTGACTCTGGATCTGTTACACATGTGCTTATCATTACATAATCACTATACTATTGTCCTTCCTTTAGTGTATTTAGTTACAAAGCCCAAAGTACAAGCCGAAGGGAAAAACTCTCAATGGCTCTTTGGAATTCCTGTCATTTTCTCTGTTACAAGGTGATGTCATCTTGTAAACTTGCCACTCTAAAACATTCTGCTCCAGTCTGGCTTGCAATGGTGAATTGGGTCTACTTGACTTTCAGCTCTGACTGCAACTGCTTATGGCATGGTAAAAATAGCCATAGCAGTGTGGGGGTGGAACTTCTAGCAGAGCGTTTCAGAGGGTAAATACTGATGTACAGTATGTAATAATATTGTGTTTTGGTAAGATTGAAGCATGTAAATCGATTGTAGTCAAAAGCAAAAATAAAACTAGCTTGTAACAGTCTATTATAGAACTTGATAACTGTTACTGTTGTGACTACATTATTGTAGGCTACCTATAGGAGTTT
This sequence comes from Megaleporinus macrocephalus, assembly GCA_021613375.1. Taxonomy (NCBI): domain Eukaryota; kingdom Metazoa; phylum Chordata; class Actinopteri; order Characiformes; family Anostomidae; genus Megaleporinus; species Megaleporinus macrocephalus. Next base: position 20,044,875 of record CM038704.1, on the reverse strand, counting down.
TGGATGAGACTCTTAATAATACATTTCACCACCTCTATACCATGGACCTGGATATATGTGGTAAATTCAATTCAATTCACATGAGACCCTACCTGCCGAAATTCCTGTGCATGGGTGTGGCAGAGCACAGATAGGTCAGTTAGCTGGTTAGTTAAATCAGGTGTGTTGAAAACATCAACATTTGCTGGGAAGGGGTACTCCAGGCCTGGGAACACTTCTGGTTGGGAATAACTGATTCAGAATATGAGGTCATCGTGTGAGCCTGTTTACACCTTGCATTAACATGCGTCTGGATAATATCTGCATGTACTTTGGCTGAACTCCATTTATATATTTTCTAAAGTGTGTCCTTTGTATGACCAGATGAAATCAGATTTGACTTTTCTTCTTAAAGAATATCAATGTATTCATGGTTTCCATTTTAATTTGTTTAGATCCTGTTACGATTTGACTCGTTAAATTCGGCTTTATCACTTTGTCACCCCAGAGGGCAGGAAGGCTCTTGGTTTGGGAATAACTCCCACGTCACATGTGCTCCTTCTTGTGTTTCAGTGCTCAACAGATGAATTTCTCCTTAAAAAATGACAGATAATGAATAACAAGAAAGTTCTATTTACGCTTGTGTTGAATGTAATTTAAACAGAATCTGTTCACAATGCACGCTGGTGTTTTTACACCTAGCGTTTAACAAGGTGAAGTGAAATTTAAACATGATCCGATTACCTAGAATGCATATTAACGCAAGCTGTAAACAGGCACTAAGCGTCATGTGTCTGGTGTGAATATTGGAAGTGTTTTGTGTGTATACAAACCCTCTGTGCTGTCTTGATGATGAAAATTGAAGTTTTCATAGGAGTCCCAGCGCACTACAGGATCTGTACATCTGAAATCCACACTGCCCCCTGGGTCATTCTGTTGAACATTCCCTGCTGAGTACACAGACACATACAGACAAGTAATGATAATAAGCTTCTTAGCTCAGCTAAGAATAGGCTGTGGGTATAAACAGCAGTGACAGATAGAAGACTGTTGTAGGGATGTGGATGGTAAAGATAACCAAATAGGCACCTTTTGTCTGCTCTGGACTTGTAGAGAACACCAGCTCTACTGTGGCATCAGTTGGGTACCGGTTATCTATAAGACACAAATTATGTAACTGTACTTGTTCTGTGCATATGTGTAGTATCATCAGTACATTATAGTGGAAGTCTAATCACTGTACTATTATATGGGGGATCATGTGGTGTACCTGTGTTTGCATGGTCCAGTTCTCGTTTCCCAAACCAGAGTTGAGCTCCATGAACTGTACAGGTATGAAATTGTACTCTAAATACACACTCCCTCTCACACATGCCTGAGCGACGATGATAACACTTCACCTAGAGAGAGAGGAGTAATAAAGAAGAAAGAAAAGTACATTCACAAAAAGAAAAAGAGGAGAGAGGAGGTATGACTCTTTTAGGTACTTTACTTGAAAGGATGTTACATCCTCTCTTTCCTCTGGTTTTCAAAATTAAAGGTTATAACCTTTTAGTGGGGTGCAGGGTGGGGACAAGTGGGTTGTAAGACAGCTGTATGAATGCAGGCTAAATGAAGTGCACTTTAGATATGAAGTGATAACCACAGCATCTCTGAGGTGCACCGCTGCCACTCACAAGCTTTGAACAGGCTTCTTTTTGCTGCTTGCCATGAGTTACCAGCATGTAACACACTTCACATCACAAAATATTTAGTGAATGGCATATAATAAACAACATAACCACATGTAGAGTGTGTATATACATAGATAGATAGATCAAATAATATTTGTCAATTTTTTTAGCTTTGATCTACTGCTTAGCAAAACACATTTTTTTTAATATTCACATAGTAATAATACAGTGAATAGTATTATCATCTAATACCTGCTTTAACTACTCAGAATCTCATTAAGCTAAATTAGCTACTTCTTTCAAAATAAGATATTCATATTACTTATTGTTAAAAACGGTGTTAACCAATGAGCTTAGGTGCCTAAGACTTTACATACACACACTATTATAATCAACAATAGCCTATACAGCATAGAAGTTCTAGCTCTCTATCGTTCTGGACACATAATATTTCTTCATGTATTTACAGCCTCCTACAGTTAAAATGCATCAAACAATGATTCTAAACTGTTTAAGGTATATGTTAGTAAATTAAAAATAGTAGATAAAAAATATATAATTTTGTTGTTGTCATAAATTCATGGCTCATTTAAAGTAGGAGTAGCATGTTAGCACTTTCTTATGTCTGATATCCATGCTGCTATGGCAACCTTGAGTATCTTCTGATATCAATATCTGTCCAATACCATAATTTCCTCTAAACAACTGAACTGTTGGTAATACACTTGTTTGGTTTGCTTTGGTTACCATAGCCATCTAAACAACATCATGCTCAAACTGTGGAACAAATATTCTCTTTCCTAAAGGAAGAAATTCGTAGCTCACAACATGACTCAGTTATGCAGTACTGCTGTTTTTTTTTTTTTATTTAAACACTTTCACACATTTTTCCTTTCTTTTCCTTCTAATCCAGTGTCAGCCTGCCACAGATTCTGAGTATCATATTGGCACACCCCTAGTTAAAAGTTAAAAGTATGATTCTTACCATAATGTCCCCTTTCAGCAGCAGAGCTGGTTCAATATTGATACACAATGTTTTGTTTCTTGAGCCTTCAACATTGCTGCAGCACACACAGAAAACAGGCACACACATTCAGATAAGAGGACAGATGTTCACACATAGTGATCATACGCCTATAGAATCTGTCTGATATCACAGTGACAGAAGCAGAAGACTCACTATATGCCTGAGGTGTAGACCAACTTCAGAGACTGATAGATCTTCAGGAAAGGAGCATAATCTAGAGAAAAGGAAGGAGGATGACTCGGGTGAGATATAAACACGACTAATCCTGTTTGCAGATAAATATATTATAAAATTAATATCGTTCATATGGCATTGATTAGGCTTTTGTTTCCAGCACTTATTTTAACATCATATATTTTGTGTGCCTGTGCGTACCTCCACCTGGCTGGAAGTTGGGCAGAGCTGGTATATGAACCTGCTGCAGGAGCAGAGGAGAGCTGTTTATCTTGATTGTGCCTGACAGAAGCCCAGCGAAATAATAAATGTATCTGAATGTGAAAAAATATGAGTAATCAGGGAACATTCTTTACACAATGTGCTCTTCAGGCTTTAAGTGGTAGTTTGGCAAAAACAAACCATAGTCAATCAGCTAAGCCTGAAGTTTGTTTCCAGTTTAGTTGCACATTGATGTTTTACGCAAAATTAATAAAGCAAACAATTAGCATCATGCAGTCTTCATGGTTAGATCATCACACAATTGCCTCGAGTTGTTAAGTGATCTCAAATAGGCCTGCTTATGTGGTTTATGGAGGCTGTATTCCATGCTGCTACTGTTTTCAGCCTTTTATAGATAACAGTGTCAGAAACACTGGCTAAGGAATTCGACTTCACCTATTTTTACCAGTTTGGCTGATTGATTACTTTGACCTCAGGTGAAAGTTTGTAACAGGTTTAAGACTTTTTGCCAAACTAATTCCTTTTAAAGTAGTAACAAGGTATGACAGGTTGGGCTGTAGGGTGATCATGTTGGGCATGTACCTGCTTTGAGATGGCTGCAGAGAGGGGGAGATTTTGTCCTCACAGAACTTTCTCATGGCAACAGTGGCTAGAGCTTGATCTGCCCTGCAAACCCAGGGACATATGAGTAAAGTAGTGGTCATTCATAAATGTAAACTGGGCAACAATCAACCTCAATAAGTGACAATAAATGTACAGTTGTATACAAAATATGAACCCTGCTCAAATTGCATGTTGTGTTGATTTTTTAAAATTGAGAATAACACCTCCTTTACCAAGACCCCACTGAGATAAGCCAAACTCCTGTTATTTTTAGTGCACATTTTCTATTTATTAACTTGAATATATTGGAAAAGTAAATCAAGAAGTGCACTGTCCACAATTTGTGTTTTATTGTCTATATAATCTATTTTATAATACTTTTCATTCCTCTCTCAACACATAAGTAATGAAAATAAATGATTATAATAAAACTTTTACTTTATACTTTTTTTAAATGTGCAGAGATGTGTTCTCTATAGAGGATGTGTTACTTATTTTCACTTAGAAAGTCAACATTCTTTTGCATACAACTCTATGTGTGTGTGTGTGAGTGTGTGTGTGTGTGTGTGTGTGTGTGTTTACCCAGCTAAGATCTTGCTATAGTGCATATAAGCTGCTATTATCACTCCTGCTTTTCCTCTGTTTCCCTGAAAAAGATGTTAATAGTCAGACAATAAACTTATTACAGTTAATACTAGTCATTTAACAGCAGTTCCCAACTCCTGGAGGCCTCCAGTCATGCACAGCTTAGTGTTCTCCTGCTGTAACATACACATGTTGAGTAGCTGATGAGTTAGATCAGAATAGTAATGTAATAGTAATGTCAGTTGATGTAACAGGACTTTATGTAAATATAGAACATTTCTATTGGTCCATTCATCAAGAAATGTAAAGAACAATGTAAAAGAAAGCAGCTCTTTCCAAATGATGTATGTATGGCAGTTAATGACATGCAAATCTGGGGGCCTCCAGGAACAGAGAGAGTTTGGAACTGATTGATTGCTAGTTTCTCAAGCACACAAGGAGCATTTTTTAAGTGCACTTTGGTCTCTTACTTTGCAATGCAGCACAACGACATTGCAGGGGTCAGAGTTTAGCCAGGCCTCCATGACCTTACACACAGCGCATATCTTATCCAGGGGAGGAGCATGCAGGTCCGGCCAACCAAACTCCTCCACCTGTGGAGCAAGCAGAGACAGCAGGGCTTTAAAATGAGCCCAAGAGTAAACAAGACACTTGGTACAAGTTGAATTAGATGTAGATCTGGGTTATATCATACCTTGGGGTTTAATCTGCAGATGTCGTGACGTTTCTCAGACAGATTGATGACCTGAAGAACATATAAGGAACGTACAGAACTATGTGAAAAGAACCTTTTACACAACTGTGATCGAGTTTGGAATTTCCGATACATTATAGCCAATTAGCCAACTGCGCAGCTTTTTAAATAATTGGTGGGACAATAGAAAGCAATCAATTAAATTTTAGATTTAATTAATTTTTTTAGATGTGTCTAAAATATTGAAGAGAGCAGTCTAGCATCTCGAAATTGAAGATATATAATATATAGAGTATTTCAAGTGGTGATAAAATATTAGGGCACATAATGTAAGTAGTTAATAAACAGAAAAATACTGTAAATAAACAATACTTTGGTGAATAGTTTGTCATGCTTCACCGTGTTCTTCAGTGGTCAGCACTGCAGTGACACCGACATGGCAGTGGCATGTTAGTGTGTTTTACTCAGCAGGAGCTAACAAATTATTCAGAGCTACAGATGGACAGCAGTCTGTAAACAAAGTGCATCTTATATGGTAAGTGCATCTGATAAAAAGGACAATATGTGTAATTACGAAGGTTTAAGATTTTAAATGTTATGGATGATTGATTTACATTAAATGCCAAAAAAAGGTCATGTGATTACACTGTTAAAACTGATTAGTTCAGCTTTAAATATAACACAGATTTTAGTTTCTAATTCTGTTACTATAAGAAGTTCAATCAACTTGAAATGTTAAGGCAGCCTGGTAACTTTTTCAAGTTTAAACAGCACTTTTTCATTTTGAAAACTAGATGCTTTCAACATCTACTACATGTGGTTATGAATTATAAAAGAATAATGATAAATGATTAATGTAAAATTGAAAAAAATCAAATATAAAAGCTTTAGCGAAAGTTTTGCCAGGAAGACCCCAGTGCTACGTCACTCTCTCATCCATTACTCCAACCAATCGCAGGCTGCCACCTGTCTTTAAAAGCTTCAACTCATGCTCCTTCTTTGCTGCCTTCAGGTGCTGATGTTTCCACGCGCTACCCCCTCCTCCCCAACACCACCAGTTGAGTCCCAGTCCTGCTGTCCTGCGAGGGTCTGAATGCTTTAAAGCTGGGCCTAGGACTGGGCTTATGCCAAAGGCTGTTCTTCATGTTGTATAATAACTAACCTGCTAATTGTACACCCTATCGAAGATTAGACCTTGTTTTACATTCCTCTACTCCTGGAGTCTTTTTGGCAGAACTACTTACCAGAAACTTCTCCTGGTGTTTAGATTTTAGCATGGCTGCCACTTCTTTCAGGTTGCTGCGGTAGCGGTGCTCGTCCAGGCGGGGCAGGAAGAAGACGGAGATGATTCTCTCAGTGATGTAGATGAGGTCAAAATCATACTGGCTCTCCATGACTCTGTCCATCACCCCTTCCAGACTCTCACTATTTTAACAAACAGGGTGAGTTACAATAACATAGAAACATCTTGGTGTCCGTAAAATATTTGACTTGTATATTGGCGTCATTCATAATTCATACCTGACTGGGCTTTTTTTCTGGCTTTGGGATGACTGAGAGAGAGAGATAGAGAGAGAGAGAGAGAGTGACAGACATAGATGAGGGGATTGAGAAACAGGTAAGAGACATAAATAGATGAGATTCACTTCACAGCTCAACACACTGTCTCTCTTGACTACACTCTTATTTATAAACATGTTTTATAAGCATTTATTTTTTATATAAAACCTTGAATATAAAAACTTCTATCAGGAAACACGTTCTCTTCTTGGTCCTGATTTTATTTTGTTATCCTATTCTGATTATGATACACATGTTTGCTGGCTGGCGGACTGTTCACTGGATATGTAATGTACAAAAGGTAATACACATTTAATATATATATATATTAATGTTCAGTATGTTAAACTCTGCAGATAAATGCAAAAATGTTATATTTACGTTTGTTCCTTGTAGAGGAAACATTGACTTATTTACACTGAGGAAAATCAACTAACGTAATTTGACTTTTGCATACAACTGTGTGACCATAACCTTAACTTCAACCTAGAGCAGAGTCCTAATCCTGAACTTGGTTCTAAACCTGATCTTCACTAATGATTTTCAACAAATAACTACTAAATTTGTTCACCATGTATGTTGTACTGGCAAATAACTGCACATGGTTGCTGCACAAAAAAAACAAGTATCCCAAAATGCTAACTTTATAGGCACAGCCATAAAAATTCTTTACCTTTAATGTAAGTCAAAGGGGCCAGAAATCAAAGTGATTTTGTGGTATTTTTATTGGTCTATTCATCATGAAGTTTTTACACAATAATATAAATGAGGTAGAACAATAAAAATATAGATGTTTTTTTAGGACAGCAACAATAAAAGAAAAAATGGATGTAAACTATTTATATGTTGACTCAATACAGTAAAATACCATTTGATCTCATAATGCTAATAACATTGGGTCATAATAACATCTAGAAGTTCAAACACAAGTTTAAATAAGAACTTAAAATAAGTCTTTACTCACAGGATCTGTGGCAGGAACACAGGGCCCAGGAACCTGAGAGAGATTCAGACAGTCAGAGAGAGAGACCAACTACCCTTTACTGCATCTGTACATTTAGAACTCTATCTCAGTCAAGGGGGAGTGAGTTGACCGCTCCTAACCATTACAGATCAAGGCAAATCTAAAGCAAAGCTGTCCTGCTCTTCTAAAAGGACTGCAGAAAAATGTGCTGCCAGAAGCTCCTCCTCTTTCCAATCTAACCTCTTATAAATTTCCATCTCTACCTTCTGTTTCCTGCAGGGAAGCTTTGCACTAGTCATACAGTCTGTCCTCAGCCTACAAGCACGTGTGGAAGGTGTAGTCTGAACTTGAAAAAAAGCATGTACGTGGCTAGGGCAGTATCAAGGACGCCCTGTCAGATTTCAGGTAGCAGATGTAGCTTCAGGTTGATGGTTGCAGTGCAGTGGCTGAGACATGGTAGCTGGACTGCTTCACTCAGAGGGAGAAACATCTGCCGAGCAGAGCAAACAGAGCTGACGTCTCGCTATCCAGCCCACATTCCAGCAGGACCGAACCGGAGCACAGCACAGAGCATCTGGAGTGTGCTCAAGGTGAGGAGCCATGAGACACATCCGATCCAATCTGATCCCTTTCGTTTCTCTCTTTTTTCTGTCTCCTCTCTCACTCTATGATCATGCCTCTCTGCCAATTACACTGACTCCTTCTGGACTCATACACTGCTCTAAACACACACCTACACACATGTGCACACACACACATGCACATACACACACACTTTTAAAGCCCTCTGGCAACTCCAGGTTACAAAAAAATACGGGAGAAAGATGAAAGAGTTCAGGTGAACTAGTGAATGTATGGGGAGGGTATTGTGGGAGAAGTTACAGTGCACTAGGTTTATGCCACATTATGGGCCCCAAAACCTGCTCATACACTGACGTGATAAGGACCTTCCTTCCTTGAGGGGACCACAAGTAAATTCCTATGACCTAAATTATTACATTTTGAGGTAAGGGTAAGGTTACAGTTACGGTAACATTAATGTTAATGTTAAAGTTAGGGTTAGGAAAGGAGTTAAGTTTGGGGTAAGGTTAAGATTAGAGTTAGGGTTAAGTTTATGCTAGTAGTAGTCCTGGTTAGGGTAAAGTTAAGGTTGAAGTAAGGTTGAGGTGAAAGTTAGAGTTAGTATAAGGTTAGCGTGAGACTAGAGGTAGTAGTAAGTGTAAAGGTAAGATTAAGTGTAAAGGTAAGTTTAAGTTTAGGATGAGGTTAGGATTAAAGTTTCGGTTATTGTAAGTATAAGGTAATAGTAGGGGTTAGGGTTAGCATTAATGTAGAGCTAAGGTTAATGTTAGGGTTATGCTAGTAGTTCTGGTTAAGGTTTGGGGAGGTTGAGGTTAAGGCTAAGGTTAAGGTTGTGGTTAGAGTTTGGGTACGGGTTAGGGTTAAGGTTAGTGTTGGGTTAGGGTTAGGATAAGGTTAAGGTTATGGTTAGAGTTTTGCTCCTAGTAGTTCTGATTAAGGGCTGGGGAAGTTTGGTTAATTTTAGGGTTAAGGTTAGTGTTGGTCAGGGTTATGTTTAGGATAAGAGTGAGGTTACGGTTAGTTTTGCTCCTAGTAGTTCTGGTTAAGGGCTGGGGAAGTTTGGTTAAGGTTAGGGTTAAGGTTAGTGTTGGTCAGGGTTATGGTTAGCATAAGGGTAAGATTATGGTTAGAGTTTTGATCCTAGTAGTTCTGGTTAAGGGCTGGGGAAGTTTGGTTAAGGTTAGGGTTAAGGTTAGTGTTGGTCAGGGTTATGTTTAGGATAAGAGTGAGGTTACGGTTAGTTTTGCTCCTAGTAGTTCTGGTTAAGGTTTGTGTAAGGTTGAGGTGAGTCTGGTTTTGGATGATCTTTACTTTTTTTATCACCAAATTTTTGGTTTAGATTTGTTCGATTTTGTGACTGATTTTACAGTATTAGTTTTAAACCCAGAGCTCAGACTGTTTGGGCTTAATAAACACAAGAAACATACAAGCACGTTTACAGCACAAGTTTCTATTAGTTGAAGTCTATATGTTATCACTGTATTTACAACCACTGTATTTGCTTATTAAAACAATAAATTATATATTTTTTATATTTATTATACATACATTTATGTACATAAATAACATAAGTCATAGATTGTTTATATTTTATTTTACTAGATTGTTATTTGCGGATTGTTTGTAAACTGTGTTTATGTATACATAAGTCATCATTGAAAGTATGAGGTACATTCAGTCATATATAATTTTACCATAACATGGTGGTATGCATTTAGCAACAGCTTTCAAATACACACACTTGCCTTACATTATGTATAGTTTTAATAAAGAAATAAAAATAATTAATTTTCTAATTGCCTGTTGCTGATTTTGTGTTTGGAGAAAACTGCAGATTCCAGTCTTGACTGATTGTACGGGATAGTAAACATTTATAAATATATGGAATATGTGATTGGAAGTCTTGTTTAATCTACCATGCACACATTGAAGTTGTTTGGTGCTGCTGAGTCCCCCCTCAGTTTTAAAGACATCCTCTGGGTCTTCATTAGAGTTATTGTCACACTGGGAGACATCTGTTAATGATTAACACGCGTGTGTGTGTGAGTGTGTGTGTTTACCTCAAGCTACATATCAATGATTTACTCCATTGTTTTGTATATGACCTAAAATCTTTTTGTTTTCCAACAAAAGTGCAATGCCATGCCATTCTCTGTTCCTAAACACTACAGCTTGTGTCTGAAGCACTTTACAAGAACTCTCAGTGAGACAGATACAGCACATGTATCACACTGCAGTGCACATAGACATGTACCAGATACCACAAGTTACAAAAGACGATACATGGTTGTTTACACTGTAAAAAAGTGGTTTGTGGATAAACCCCAAAAAATAAGTAAGAGGTAAATAAGTTAGTTTCATACAACATCAATAATCACTTTAAATCAATAATCAATAATCACTTTAAATAAATAGTCATCTAAGATTTCAGTCATCTTTACATCTTTACAGTGTATCAAATAGCCTATTGAGGTAACTATTGAAACAATAAACGTGGATGTTCATAGACTTGAAAAAGTAGCAGTCCTGGGGTCAAGGTTAGAAACACCATGGCTGCTTTTCCCTGGAGGGGATTTGTAGTTGAGTGGCTGTATATAGACCTCCGAATCACCACTATACATCACTACTATACATCAGGGCAAATGGATTTCTGACCCATGTCAATGTTCTATAGTGGACCACTTCAGACTCACAGGACTCACCGGCCACCATAAAAGCCCAGAAAACAAACAGCAGCAACAGGGTTACAACACCACACACCCTGCAAAACATAGAGAAGTGTGTACGACCATACATAGTCTTTACATCTACACAGAAAGTCAGCTTTTGAAAGCAGAGATAAGAAAAGAGGAAAAAGAAAGAGAAGAAACAAGAACAGAAAAAAAACAAAAGAGAAGAGAGAAGAAAAAAGAAGATGAAGAGAACAGAGGAAAATTACATTGAAAAGACGAGAAAAAAAAGAGGCGAGGAAGTTGAGAAAAGAGGAGTGGACACTGAAGAGAAAAGAAAAGAGGAAAATACAAGAAAAGGAAAGTAGAAAAATAAAGAAGTAAATATAGGAGGGGGAAACAAGCTTAAAGAAAAGACAAAAAAAGACAATAGAAGAGAATGAGAAAATGAAGAAGGGAATTGAATAAACGAGAAAAAGAAAAGAAACTGAAATTGAAAAGAAGAGAAAAGGGGAAATAAAGAATAAAGAGAAGAGAGGAGAAAAGAAGAGTAAAGAGAAGAAGAGGTGAGGAGAAAGGAGAAGAGAAGAGAATGGGGACATAAAGAAGAGAATTGAAGAAAAGAGAAAAAGAACAGAAGAAACTGAAACTGAAAAGAAGAGGAAAGGGTAAAAGAAGAAGAGTAAAGAGAAGAAAACTGAGATGAGAAGAGAGGAGAAGAGAAGAGTAGAGAACAGAGGAGAAAGAGATGGAGTGAAACATGAGTGTTGGTTAAGTGAGGCTTCAACAGAGAAATAGATAGAGTACTTGCCCGGTGAATGGAGGGACACAAAGAAAGATAAAACGAGAGAGCGAGAACAGCTGATAGAGCCGTAATGGCAGATGAGTGAAATGCTTGCTGGCTGCGGAGAACTATTTCCATAACTCTATTTCAGATTATCAGCTGGACTGAGCTGCCTCCTTCGCACGCGTGTGTGTAAATTTAACACTGTTCTGTTTGTGTTACACGCTGTGAATACAGAGCGAGTATACTGTTTATATGATCATACATTAAAACGAGCATCACTTCAGATTAAAACCAGTGTTTCAGTGAGTAGTTTAGGCCAGACAGGAAATGAGTCCAGAGTGTGATAATGAGACACATAAGAATCCCTTTACTGCATCCTGTCTCAGCAGGCTAATAACGGCCCGCCCTAACCGGCCCCCCGACACATACCCCGCAAACACACACCCACACATCTCACTCAGTACATTTAATCCAAGACTAATCTTTAAGAATGAGGCTTAATAATTCATTCATAATCATAAACTGTCATATACACTGTCAAAAGTTTGGGGACACAGCTTTTCAAACACAAAAAGAGGAAGTTTTCTTTGTCAACTTGTAATAATAATAAAAAAATAATGATATGATACAGTATCATGATACAGTTTTAGTGATGGTGATAGAAATAAATGCCAAGGTTTCAATAATTTTTGTGACAAGAAGTTTCAATATGAGATTTGATGAACATGACAACTGTTTCATGTTAAAGGACCCTTATTACCCATATCTGACATGAAGGAGTTCCCCTGTCTACACTAAACTGCTATTTTGGGATGTCACAAAAAATAATAAATTTACTTATATCATAAACTAGCCCAGTACCTCAGCCATTCATGCAGAAGCTAGAAAGAGAAATTATAAAGTTATCCTGCATTGGTTTTTTAATATTGTGAGTAAGATATAAACATGTTGATGTGAAAGTGAGTTATAACATGTTGGACCTTAAGAAGAAACAAAATGTCTCAAGTAGTAGAAAAAATATTTCTGTAGTTTTGTATTTTTCTGCCCATCTTATTGTTTTATTGCATTTGACTCGACAACAAATGTTTTCTTTTGAGGCTCTGTAAAGTGGCATTTAAATAAAACATTATTATTATTATTATTATTATTATTATTATTATTATTATTCAAATTACTCAAATTCCAAATGCTCCCAAACTTTTCATTGAGCAAACAGAAGACAACACCACAAGACAACACAAACTGTCTCATCTTAATCTTTCTGTGAGGTACATGTAAAGGAATTTTTACCTTAGAGATGAAAGTTCTTCTCTGCTGTCCCTGACGACAGTCCTGACAGCGCAGTGAACACACTCTATTCCTGTTCTCCCCTCTCATACACACACGTTCTCCCCTCCCTCCCTGTCCAGACAAACCCCCTGCGCCCCCACCCCACCCCTATCTCCCTCACTCACTACAGAGGGTGAGAGAAACCAGAGAACCCTGACCTGATGTTCCAATTTGAGGTTACACTATGAGGGAGTAACAGCTGCTCTGTGATGGTTGCATGTTTCTGTTTGTTAACCCTTTAAATTCTGTTATTATTCTATTATTAATCTAAATGCTTAATATTCAGTAATGCCTATGTAAGGATTTCTCAGGCTGAGGAGCTGAAATGTGGGCATCACACACATCCTTTACAGGTTTAATAGCATCCAAAGCGTGATGTAAGCTGAGTGACAGCTAACATATAATAAATCATCTACATTAGGACTCTGTCCAGAATTCAGGGTATGTCTGCATCACAGCATCAGAATAATAATCCACTAATAATTTGATGCAACAAGCTTAACAGCTGTGTCACTGATATTTACAGAATGTAGCATAAGCAAATGCACACACACACACAAACCCACATACATATATGTTTTGGACAATTCTTCCATACAGAACTGCTTTACACTCAGCAATATTCTTAGGATGTCTGGTGTGAACAGCTCTCTTGAGGTCATTCCACAGCATCTCTATTGTGTTCAGGTCTGGACTCTGACTGGGCCACTCCAAAAGACAGATTTTTTTTTTGAAGTCATTCTGTAATAGATTTACTTGAATGTTTAGGGTCATTGTCCTGCTGTATCACACAACGTCTACTGAGTTTCAGCTGGCAAGACAGCCACCCTGATATTATTCTGTAGGATACCTTGATAAACTTGAGAATTAATTTTCCCCTCAATGATGGTAAGTGGTCCAGGCCCCTAAGCAGCACAGCAGCTCTCAAATCATGACGCTCCCACTACCATACTTCACTGTTGGGACGATGTTTTCATGCTGGTATGCAGATAGAGCTGGTAGAGCTGCATGTTCTTCCCAAACAATTCAACCTTGGTTTCATCAGTCAACAAAGCATTTTCCCTATAGCGTTGTGGAGTGTCAGGGTACTCTTTGGTAAACTTCAAGTGTGCATTGATGGGTTTTTTTTGGAAAGCAGCGGCTTCCTCTGTGGTGTCCTGCCATGGACACCATGTCTGTTCAATGATTAAAGACTCAGGAACAGAGATGTTAACCACTTCCAATGATTCCCTCAAGCCTTTAGCTGTTACTCTAAGGGTCTTTTTTATCTCTGAGCATTGTGTTGTTTCTTTGGAATCAACAAGGCAGGGTGCCGTTATAGAAGCCATCCTATTTTTTTATCTTCAGATTCTCTCTAGAAAGTGTGAGGTTTGCTTCCAGAATGTGTTATTGTGCTCTACAGTTGAAGATTCTCTTTTAATGAAATGAAAAAAACTGCAGTTTACAAGAGTTGCTTCCAAAACACATCAGTGTTGAAAACTTTCTGATGCTGAATTTTGTGGCGAGGATGCAGGAAAGGCTTTCTTCTGATGACTCTTTCATTAAAGGAATATTTGTGCAGGTGTCGCTGTACAGAGCACCAGCACTCCCGAGTCTGCTAAGTGTTCTTTTGTACTCAAACAAAGGTTTTGATTTCTCTTTCTAGTAAGTGTAGTTCTCTTAAAGTTTTCTTGGTCTTCAAATTTCAACTTGAGCTCCACTATTCCTGATAACTACTATTTCCTAGTTACGTTTTGAAATGAGTAATTGTCTACTGCAAACTCTTTGCTATTGACATTTTCATGCTTTGTTGGAATCACTTTTTTAATATTCAGAGTGCCAGGAAGATGCTTGGAGGAGTCCAGTGCTGCTAATTATCAGGGCAAGATTTGAGGAGCCAGGTTATTTATAAAGCTTCGGCTTTTGCATCCACTGGCTTTCCTACCAATGACTGTGAAGAAGCCATAACCTCAATAAGCTACTTAAGGTCTTAAGCCTCTTATGTGGTGTCCAACTTTTGCATGGTGCTCCTTTAAGACATAATGCATTTTTATATAATAACATTTTTTATACAAAACAATAAGAATATACTAATTGTGCTTAAGATTGTATTATATTTAACTTAATGCTTTTGGAGATCAGAGCATCTTCTACTCATTTAACTGTTCATAGTAAGAGATTTTGGAGTACAATAACTTATTGCAGTTTGGTTTAGTCTGTTTTCTTTGGCCATTTTCATTATTTCATTATTTCTTTCTCATTATGTTACTCAACAAATTTGTATACCTGAATGAATTTAAGTAAACAATGTTGTTGAAACATAATACTGTGACATGTGTGTTTGTGTAACACAGTCTTATTTGGTAAATAAATATTTGGCTCCTGACACCACCTACTGGCATATTAGACATTTCTTACCTTTGGTTTATTTACCATCAGAGTATTTTTCAGTCGATTTTTGTTATCTTTACTCATTGTTGCTGCCAACTACCAAAAACCTTCTTGACTTTTACTGTAAGTTCATGTAAAAATGTTTTTTAATACAAGTGGTTTTGGAGCTTTTTTACAGGTGGTTAAGAGTAGCTGTCATGATATAGAAAAATAAAACCGACAAAAATTGATATACATGTTTTTCTTTTGACAGCGGGAATGTATGGTTCACTGAACTTGCTAGCTTTGTGTTGTTGGCTGATGAGTTAGTTATGCCGATGACCACATTTACACAAAGGGTTACTCCATCACTATTTTGCAAAATGGAATTAGCATACATTGTTATATTGTTATATCATAGGGTTAAGCTTTTCATCACATGAGTGCTTGCATTGCTATCAGCTACAGAACACAAAGTACATGTACACATGAAGTAGTGATGGAGGTGGAGGTGGGTCCCGAAGTCTTACCTGTGTTTCACAGTTATTGTGAACTGTGGTTTTGCATTCTGAAAAAGAAAATGAAAACATCAACGTTAGCATTTAAATGTGTATATGAAAAGAGTGGCAAAAAGTTTTTGAAATTACCTGCTTTTCTGCATTAATTGGTCATAAAATGTGATCTGATCTACATCTAAGACCCTAACCCAATGTGCTTTGCCTAATACCACACAAACAATTATAATATTTAATGTCTGTATTGGACATTAAACATTTACAGTGCTGGTGGAAAAAGTAAGTGAACACTTATGCTAATGACTTTAACAAAAGCTAGTTAGAGTCAGGAGATTGGAGCGAGATGTAGAGCTACCTTGACTTATAAAAGACATTCAAACTTTTTAAGTTTGCTATTCACAAGAACATCTGCTGATGATAACCATGTGTTGCAAAAAAGAGATCCCCGAAGACCTACGATCAAGAATTGTTGATTTGCATGAAACTGAAAAGGGTTACAAAGTGCTCTCCTAGACTTTAGGTATTAACCAGTCCACAGTTAGACAAACTGTCTACAAATGGAGACGATTTAGTACTGTGGCTACTCTCCTCAGAAGTGGGTGCCCCACCAAGATGACTTTAGAGGCACAATGCAAAATGCTCAGAGAGGTAATAAAGAATCCTACAGTATCAGCTAAAGGCTTGAGGGAGTCAACCATATGCCAATCATTGAACAGGCATGGTGTCCATGGCAAGACACCATGGAGGAAGCCGCTGCTTTAAAAAAAAAAATCACTTCATGCCTGAAGTTTGCCAAAGAGTACTTTGACACTTCACAAAGCTACTGGGAAAATGTTTTGTGGACTGATGAAATCAAGGTTGAATTGTTCGGGAAGAGCACGCAGCTCTACATATGGCCTGAAAAGGGCACTGCATACCAACATGAAAACATCATCCCAACAGTGAAGAACGGTGGTGGGAGCATCATGATTTAGGGCTGCTTTGCTTGCCATCATTGAGGGGAAATGAATTCTCAAGTTTATTAAGGCATCCTACAGAATAGTATCAGGGTGGCTGTCTGCCAGCTGAAGCTCAGTAGAAGTTGGGTGATGCCACAGGACAATGACCCCAAACATCGAAGTAAATCTATTACAGAATGGCTTAAAAAAATCTTTTGGAGTGGCCCAGTCAGAGTCCAGACCTGAATCCAATAGAGATGCAGTGGAATGACCTCAAGAGAGCTGTTCACACCAGATATCCTATGAATATGGCTGAGCTGAAGCAGTTCTGTGGAAGAATGGTCCACAATTCCTCCTGAACATTGTGAAGGTCTGATCAGCAGCTACCCGAAATGCTTGTTGGAGGTTATTGCTGCCAAAGAAGGTTCGACCAGTAATTAAATCCAAGGGTTCACTTTCATTTTTTTCCACCAGCACTGTGAGTGTTTAATGGATGTGTCCAATAAAGACGTGAAATATTATTACTGTTTGTGTGGTATTAGGTTAAGCACGAGTTTGTCTGTACTTGGGATGTAGATTATGTACGTTATGATCAATTAATGCAGAAACATACTTATTCTTAATACTGTTTCATGTTTTTTTTCTTGCCACTGCATGTATGTATATGGATAGATAGAAGGGCTTGTGTGAGTGTTTGTCTTACCTTTACAGTAGACTCCATCACTGTCTATGGGCTGTCTGCACACAAAACACTGCTGTTTCTTCTTAAAGTTTCTCTCGATGAAAGAGTGAGATCCAACCTTTCCCAGCTGTACACAGAGAAGTATATTAGTAAATTAGAGTTTACCACTATAGTCGTATGAAGATGTTTTAAAACCTGCAGGTTGACACATTCTGAGCAGGACAAATGGCAATTCTCTGCTAGGGCATGTTTCAATTTGAAAGGTTTCATTTTAAAATGCGTTTTTCCCTGATATACGTTTTGGAACTATAATATTAGTGCTGTGTTATGATGAATATCACCTTTATTAGTGAAGCAAAATGAGTTTTTCTTAGAAAAACAACAAAACATGTACCCTGATCAAGGATGCCCAAAGTCTTACATTAAGCCATATGTGTGAGTCATCAGTACACTGGAAAACAACATTGACATAAATGGCATAAATGTGTCATTGAACATGTTCCATGCTGTCGTGGGTTGTCATGGTACATAATGTTCAGTAATGAAACCATGTCATGTTAGAATTACCGGTAATTGTTGTGACATAATTTAATTTTTGTCTTATATTAAGATGTAATTACGGTGAATTAGAGTTCCGCAACAACAACAATCATGTAACGTAAGTTGTTATTAGATCTAATGCCATTATTATGGCATATTTATTACTAAATAAAATCTGTCATGACCACTTATGACATCACGTGAAACATTCCACAACATTTTTATGGTCTTGCAGCAGGTTTGATGTGCTTCTATGAAAATTTGGGGGCATAAACAATGTTCTTCTTCCAATCATATTATCTCATATATAAGGAAAAAAATAATATTCTATTCATTTTTTATTAGGAAATATAACATTTATAAATGTATGTAAATTAATAAGAATTAAAAGCACAAAATGGTTCAGTTTAACACACATGATAAAGTACTACTACTACTTCTACTACTACTACTACTACTACTAATGATGACAGCTCAGATCACAACACATTGGTATAATGTACACCCAGTATCATGGAGGGCCTCTTAGACAGCTGATAATTTCTGTTTGATGATAGGTGGAAGGTGAAATAGGATATTTTAATTATATAATGTATCTTGTTTTCCTGATTGCTGGTACGTGCTGGTATGCTGGTATGGGATCAATTACAATAGTATTTTGTCAGGATATCAAAAGAAAAATAAGATTCTCTAAAATGGTAACTACACAGGAGAGAGCAAAACTCATCATTAAATTGCCACACTGAGTCAGAGATATGACATGTTTTTCTCTGAATAGAGATAGTACTCTGACAGTATGACCACATACATGTGAAACAGGTCAATTTGCCTATACAGCTTGTATTCAAAATACTTTATAATAGCATTCAGAAAAGTGTTATGTAGCATTCATAATACTTATAAGACATAAGCCTACGTAATTACATGAATAACTCTTAATACAACAAATGTATATGACTTTATAATGTTAGGTTTCATAATAAGGTATCAATATAACATCAACTCATTGGAACATTGTACACATAGGATGGCGATGCTCTGCAACAGCGCTCTAAAATGTTTGCTGTACAAAACCCAGACCCACCAAAACAGTGGCTACCAACTCCACTAAAAAAGCAGCACCTGAGAATGTATTGAAATATCAAACAAAAACATGGCTTGCATGTGTAGTGTGAATTTATTTGTATCTATTTTTAGAGAACCTTAGAACGTCACATACTCCTGCTTTATAAAATGCCATGCATGTAATTGTAACTACTTAAGCCTAATTATAGACACTTATAGCTAGTATTACAATGTGATATGTATGTCATATAATATTTCATAAACACATTTATTAAGCATTATGAATTCTAGAATCATGGGGAACGTTATCATAGGCAATGTTCTTCTTCACACTTATCAGGCTAAGAGCCACTGTGCATATTCAGTGATGTCAGAAACTGTTAAAGACACAACAGTTTTGGTATGATTAATCAATGATTCACACGTCATGAATACAAACTTGTGGATTCCTTTTACCTTATACAGTGCCTGTTTTTCGTTCTAGAAACAAATGAATCGGAATTGAAAGCTGGGCACTGATCACACAGCTTAATGACCAGCTGTCTAAAGGTTTACTTTGGCTGTTTTGATGAAATAAATCAAACTCTGGCTCTACGTTTCCAATCTGCTCAGATATGTCCCTTGACACTCAAGCACTCTCAAAAGCAAACTGATGACAGGCCTTGTTATTTTTTCCCAATGGCGCCATCTACTGAAGGTAAATCAGCTGTTTCAGGCTGTTTTGTGAAACATTCTGTTACAAATGAAGAAAGTCTAAGCTGCATTGTAACCGGCCAAAGCATGCTTTTAATGAGCATGTGCTTTAGTGCTGCTTCCAGACGCTTTGCTGGCTCTAGTTTGAAGAACAGAGTCTGGTGGTGCATATACTATATGTTTAATCATTACTGAAACACTGCGACTGCAGTGGCAATCACAGAATTGTTTATTGGCCACTGCAAGCATTCCAGCTAGTTGCAGACATTCCAGAAGACTGTGTTCCATGAGAGTACAGACATCTAACCAACTCCCATCAGTGGTTCACCAACATGCCTTTAATATATTACAAGGCATACTGTAGTCACAGTTTACAGCAAATAAGCACAATATGGTGTTTAGTTCATATCTTTCAGTTCTAGTACAGGCAGCTTTTGCTGCATCCTTTCCTCCACCTCTCTCCATCTCTCTCCATCTCTCTCTCTCTCTCTCTCTCTCTCTCTCTCTCTCTCTCTGCAGCCAAATCCAAGCTCATGACTAAAGCATTTCCCTCCACGTTTCCCTCCCCCAGCACACACACACACACACACGCCTGCTGGCTGTCTCGTGAGCTGCAGCACTGGTGTTCAAAATGCTTAAGAGATACAGCCAGCAGAATGAAATGGAGACAGGGGTATTGACAGATTAATAGACTGATGTATGACAAACAAATATGATTATATTGGCAGTAATGTAGCCAATGCAATGTAATGTATACTAAACTAATGGTCATGCCAATACAGCTTCTTAGAGTTGAGGTGAGTTGAGAAAGGCAGATGCAGTGATAGAGAGAGAGAGAGGGAAAGAGGGCGAGAGAGAGGGTGAAAGAGAGAGAGACTGAGGCTTTGGCCACAATAGAACATGCCAATAAAGGTTGTCTGAGTTAAATTAAATACTATCTAAAGCCAATTCATTTTCAGTCAACCCTTACTATGACCATTAGGTAAACAGATCATAATACGTGTTTCAGCAGATATTTCTGAGGAGGTTAGATACACTTACATATAGAAAAGAGAGCCAAAAGCAAAAACATGAGTTTCCAAAGCTGGAGTGCAAAACATTATTTAAAACATCCACAGAATGCATTGTGCTCTGATGTCCACATAGAAGGTATGTGACTTTAGTCAGGGTGAAAAATGCACAGATGTGGTTTTAGACGTCCATTCACAGCCCAGGATTCAGTCCCAGAGGGAAACAAGCTGTTTTGCCTTTTTTGGTGAGCTCATAAATAATTAGATTATGATTTGCTGGTTTACAGCGAGGCATTGCAAAGACTGCACGAAGGCAACATGTGGAAATAGACACAGAGAGGAAAGTGAATTTAACCTCCACGTGAATAAACTCGGCCCTCATATTATTTACTTAGCTATGCTATAGTTACTCTGAGCTAGTTTACATTACTTATACTAGCTACTTGCTTTGGATCTCGACATCAGCACAAAGTACACTAAAGCAGTTAGAGTTGTTATATGTGCTGCATCGCTGGCTGTAGTCTCTCTGCAGATTTCTTCTGTAAAAGACTGGAGGCTGTAATGACTATAATAAGAGGAAACACTAAACACTGAAAATGTTAATATTTCATATTTAGTCATAGAGGCTTCTGTGTAAACATATAGTACTTTTTGGCTTTGATTGAAACTTTTTTTACAGACATTTTTGCAAAATAATGTATAAGAATGTCTTCCCTGTCTGTACTCCTTCAGTGATGTTATCACTATTAATATTCTGCATTCCTTTCATTGTGTGGGTAAGAGTACTTGATTTAGAGAGAGAGAGAGAGAGAGAGAGAGACAGTGAGTGTGCTTTCTGTCTGCAATGAATTTCACTGGTGACATTTTGAAGTGGCAGATCACGCAACCTTGTAACTGAAACTGTCTACCCAGTCACTGCAATACTCACACACACACACACAGACACACAAAATATTCCAGGCAGGAGTAGACGGCAGCAGGTGGGAAGTGCATGCCTGCAGGTCGGTATGCCTCTACCATCCCAGAATTCCGCCGTTTATTTTTATCCCGCCTGGGTGACCACTGTAACCCTGGGAAACGTGTGTGTTTGTGTGTGGGCGCAGACACAGGAGCCTTTATGCTAAATTATTTTCCACTAGACTAATAATACAGATAGGAAGCATTTCCATCCATGTGCATAGTAACTGACACAGCTGAGACATGCAAGACAAAACTGTGAACAGGCCCTGTAGAATATGAACACAGTAAAACTTCAGATCATGTTGAGCAGTCAGTGGAGACTAGAGTAAAGCTATATGGCCTCATACGTAATGCTGCAATGCTGTATAATATTCCCAGAGGATTACTCCATTTACACACATGCTGTTAATATCATATTTCCGGTGGTGTGGGTGTCGGGTTGTCTCCAGGCCTATAGGCCCGCAAAAGCCAACCTGGAGCCACCACGGACTTCCCGGCTTTGCTGGAAGTCCAACACATGATTTAGCTTTAAAAACAACACTTGCACTGTATTAAAGTATAATGACAATCAGATGTACATGGAGCTCCGCAGTGATCTCACACAACAACTCCAAACAAACTCAGACCACTTGGTTCTACAAAATCCAAACAAACCCACGATGCTCACACTGTTCTGTGGACAACTATCTTCCTCACTCTCACACGTTAGCTGTAGTTTCATAAACAGATCTCTCTGTTAGACCCAGATCTAAAACTAAATCTAAACCTAAGTTATTGTTTTGGGGATGCAAAAGTTTGATAGCATTGACTTTACATCTCTTATTTTCTGACTAATTCATGTTTTTATTTAACATTATTCAAAAACATCAGTTGCTTTTTACACTGTCTGAAAATGTAATAACAAGTGAACCAACAAAATGATCTGAAATAGCTTGGAATTAAATCATGTTACATTAAAGTATGTTTACATTTTTTTAAGTAAATCTGGTGAATTAGTGGCAGCAATAATTATAATTACACCAATTTCCCATTGAATGTATTCCTTTTTCTATAAACAGATTCAATTACCCACCTTCTGCAATATACTGACAATATACTGACAATATGCTGACAGCATGATGCAATACATTCTATGTTCAAGTGGACAGTTCCAGTAACCTATATATGACCTCATGTGCATACACACATTCACACCCACACCCACCTCCTTAAGGCTGAGTATCTCTGTATCCTCGCCGCACTCTCGTGTTTTGGGTATAACCTCCTTCACCCGACGCTGTTTACTGAATGCACAGCCCATCTCAGCAGCTCCTCTTCACTTCTTCTTTCTCCCTCTTCCACTCTTCTCACCCCTGTTTGCTTTTTCAAATTCTCCACTCTTCTCTTCAGAAACTTTACAACACCTGCATTAGTCCATACAGACTCTCTCTCCTGCTCAGGCTGGTTCTGCTTTGCCTGTTTTCTCTCTTTTTGCTCTCTTTTCACTCTGGGACAGCCCCTGCCCTTCTCGCTCTCCTACTTCAATCCTTCACTGGCCACTTCCAGTGTGGGGCTGACTTCTGCTGTTACTCTCACACATTCTCTCTTTCCTTCTCGCTCTCTCTTCCCCCTGCACTCGATCCTCGCTCTAGGTGTTCTCCCTTAGCCTGACACTCGCCTTCTCCCACATACACTCTGAGGGGCATGCCTTTCTCACACATGCCGGTGTTGTCGCCCACCCTCCCTCTCTCCCTCTTTCTCTCTCTCTCTCTCTCTCTCTCTCTCTCTCCTTCTCTCTCTCAGCTGTTTTTGGAGGTCTTACATCAGAATCCTTCCCTCTCTTTGGCATTCAGCTTCACCCACAGGGAGTCATCAGGCACACACACATACATTTGTATTCCAAAACTTCTCCTCCACAAAAGTCCCTCTTCTCTTTCTGTCTTTTCCACCCTCTTTGAGTCTCTCTCTCTCTCTCTCTCTCTCTCTCACTCTTTCTCGTCCTGTTTTCTTCTCCTCATCATTCACATCCTTTATTGATGGAACACAATGGCACTTTCTGTTCTTGTTGCTTTGGCCATATCCGCTCTGCACCCAGCATTGATCTTAATGTCACTGTACACTCATTCAGAGTTATGATCATGTGGTCTACATTCAGAGCAACAGCCAACCAGCACATAAACACATCAGTAAATATCACTGTTTCTAAATGTTTCTAAATTTCTAAATCATCTTCAGTCATGGAATCAGAGACTACCCATCTTCTATTCAAATTCCATCCAATATAACATCTATTAAGTTATTTGTTAAAAAAAAAGTTAAATAGTATTTATATAGTAAGCAGTGGTTTTACATACGGTTACATATGTTTATTTAACTGTTTCCAAGGGTTCCCTTGTGGAAACAACCCAGTATTATTTACAGTTCTTATCTAATAGCTGGTTTGACTGCTCAGTACTTCACTAAGCTAAATCAAGATTGCTGCTGAAAGAACCGAATACATTCATACAATGTCTGGGGCGTCCAGGAGAAATCTGGAACTAAACTTTGTTCTTCATAGTGGCTTCCAAGATATTATCTACTTCTTTCTTTAAAATATTCATGCTACTTTGCATTGTATTTATTATATTTATATTTATTTACATAATGATATATGGTTTTCTTACTTGTACAACAACACTTATTGCTAAGACACAGGGTTTAAACCAGTGACTTATATATCCTTAAAATCACACAGAAGCCTTAACAACTAAATCTTAAATTAATTTAATTTATTCAGAATTCAGGATTATTCAGTATTAGTCCCTTGTTCTGTGAACTTCAGCAACTTCTTTGATTGATTTGCAAAGGTTCTTCTTTTTTGTCTATTTCCTTTCCTCAGTAGCAGCGTTGTGACAGCTACACATCCCCTCAGGCTCACAGCACTGAGCTGACTTCTCACAGTAGAAGGATGAACAGAAATTCCTGGGATGTTTTTTAATCTAAAACAAAAGTAGAGCCCGATTTTCTTCTCAGTCTCAAAAATGAAAGTTCTAAACATGGTTTATCTGTTTGTGAGAGAAGAGTTTAACCGCAGAGCCGCAGCACCACACTCTCAAGCCCACACTCTCAGCTCTAGATATGATGTCACACAGTGGTCGAACGGCTTAGTTAATGTTGCATTTTAATACATACAGGGCACATAACATTTGTGTGCTACATTTTTAGAAACTATTGAAAACTATGGTCCCAGAAAGATTCTCCCTCCCTACATACTGCATAGCACGAGTTAATACATTTGGGCCTCTGAAAATATCTACAGACAAATTAATAAAATTAATAAAATTAATAAAATCAAACAAGTGTAAGAGTGGTCTCTGCCACAGCGCTGTATGAGTACAAATCACTTGTGTGTGTCTCCGTGAGAAGAGCTGAAGGAATACTCCTGTATACGTCTGAGAGGTCATAAGCTCATGGACCTCCACTGAGCAGCAACTGCTCTTCTGCACAGACAACAGAAACAACAGCTACAGACACCCAACACAGCAGGACAGCACAGTAAAACACACACACGCATACACATAAAGTAAGCATCTGTCACTAGAGACTGAAAACACAAAGGCCTGCTTACCATCTATATCTTGCTGTCACACAATCATTTATTTTACTTACTCTTTTTTTCATAGATTTAAACCCCTGCTGTCAGACCTCATACATATTCAGGGAACTAAAGCTTTAACAAGAGGGCTGATAGAACACTGGATATAATAATAACATGCAATACAATACAAGCACTTTATTACTTGGAATATGATGAGAGTGCATTATGGCTTATGAGTACAGCAGAATAGCACGCAACCTAATAAGACCACAATATACACACACTTAAACTTTTGAGGGAAATTTCTCTTGAAGGAGTTCAACATGCATTTCTTTTTTTCTATTGTTTTCCATGTACAATTAAGAGTTAATGTGCAATTATCTGTAAATGATATCCTTCAGTTTTTACTTTTATTATTTACATTGTATATACTGTACTGTTTATTTCTCTATTTTTGGTACTGCATGCCTTGTTATCTCTTTGCTGCTGTAACACTGCGGATTTCCCCACTGTGGCTCTAATAAAGGATTATCTTAACTAATCCTATCTTACATGCTATGGTATATATTAAGAGTCCATATTCAGTGACATAAAGAAGACACAGTTTTGAAGCCGATGGTTAAAGCAAATACTTAGTATTAGTTATGATTAGATCTTATGCTATAGTTTTTATATTTCCAGCGATAATAAAGAAAAAATAAGATGATAAAAGAAATAGTGTTTATATCTCGCACTATAATGAGCTCTTATTATATCCCATACTATAATGTACCCATATTACATTCTATATTATAAAGCACTTTTATTATATTCCATGCTTTAATGTGCTCTTATCATAGTCCATACTATAATGCACTCTTATTTAATTTACATGCTATAATGATTTATCACTCTTTGTGCTATAATGGGCTTTTATAATATCTATCTATCTATCTATCTATCTATCTATCTATCTATCTATCTATCTATCTATCTATCTATCTATCTTAATACGTTGTAGGCTATAATGTGCTCTTACTTTATTTCACATTACAATCAACTCTCATTGTATCTATAATGTGCTCTTACTTTATTTCACATTACAATCAACTCTCATTGTATCTATAATGTGCTCTTACTATATTTCAGCCTATAATGAGTGCTTATTATGTTCCATGCTATAAAACACTCTTAATAGATTGGATGCTGTGTATATATAATAAGAGTGCATTATAGCATGGAATATGATTACAGCACATTATAGAAATGATGTGAGTTTACTATAGCATGTAACATTATAAGAGTACCTTTCAGCTTTTTATATTCTTAGAGGCTGAGTATTTATGCATGAACTGTGTACTAAAACATTAAAACTGTTTTTCTTCTCACAAACTGCAAATTTGATATATAAAAACATGACCAATAAACTGTCTTCAGAGACTTTCTCAGTCATATCACTGTTTTGAGCAGCTGAGAACTAATCACTCTGAGACATTGTGTTAGTCACACAGGCTCAGAGCAGGCTGTCTTAGGGCCAAAGAGTCAGGTGTTGTGTACTGTAGCCCAAACCACTCTTATAAACATCAGGGTGGTATAAAAGAACCACCCCAGCAGTGTGTCTGTGTCTGTGGTGGGGAACAGACCCTCTAAGCTTGTTTCTATTTTATAGAACACTGAACGTGTCCCTTTATAGTAAGGTTTACATTCCACTATAACACAATGTAAACAAGTCACACATCTTTAAACCCAGCAGTCATAACATTAACTAAAAGGCCACTCAGCGAGCAGCAGAGAGCGCCCGTCACTGAGAGTGCCCGTCACGTGCTCTCTCAACACTGCGCTGTGGGAGCGGACACACCTGTTACGCTGGGAAGAGGCTACATTTCAATACCTTACGAAAAGAGTATGCACGTCATAGCTCAAATGTCTTGGGAGGCATGATTACTCTACATACAGTACTGTGTAAAAGGCAGAGAGCAGCCATTTTTAATGTATTATTCATTTATTAGTTTTTTTTTCAGGAAAAACATTTAATATATGTGTAAAAGAAAATTACACAGGAGGTAATATAACCTTGAACATATTAGTATTTCGTTTGTCCATCATTTGCTTTTATTACAGCTTGCTTTCTTTTATCTTTTCTCAAAGAAATTTGTCAAAACATCTTTCCATAGCTGCAAAGTTCTAATAAGTCTTCTAATTAAACCTATTCACTGATGCTGAGGCCTGGACTCTGCGGTGGTCAGTACTTTGTTCTGCAAACACTAGCAACTTCTTTATTTGATTTTTCTCATTTTTGTTTTCCCAGTAAGCGTTTCCTAACAGCTACAGTGAATAGGGTAACCTTGGTGAGCTGCCCCAGTAGGCACTGATTACGTAGGCAGCTGTTTAAGTATGTTTTGCTTGTGTTGCATCATAGAATTGCCTTCACGGTCGAGGAATCATTTAATGTTTCCTTACAATTCCGCCAATTTAGGGTATCTCGGTAGACAGCAGATTTAAGGTATTTAAGAATTGGGACAGCCTAAGTGACAGGAGTGCATGCTGTCTAAGTAGACACTCACTAGGTTTTAAGACAGACCAACAGTGTTGCATTGTCTGCTCATAATGGAATGACAGACAGACACATCTGTGAATTTTTTTTTAGATCTGAAGCAAGAGTGGAGCTTAATATTTCTCCTCTCTTTCAAAGATGAAAGCTTTAAGTGCTGTTTATCTGATGGGGACAGTTTGGGTGGTCTACTAGGCCTAGGCACAGTTGTTAGGAATTCCATTTTCTCTGTATCTTGATGAATTATCTTTTTTAAATCCAGTTTTGGAAACTCCTAAATTTTCCACTTTGGCTTAACTTTACTTTAAACAAGTGGATGATCTTAATCACCCACAGACTACATTGAATAACTTACCAAATGTGTAACTTACATACAAAGATGGCTTTAGTTTTGCTCAGAGCCATCCAGTAAGGAGCCAAAACTCACAGATGAAGTAAATAATAGTGTAACATTGATTAACTTGTAACAAAGAAGCATTTCAAGCCTCATGAACTATGTTTTCAGGTAGACAGCTGGGTATTCAGGTAGACAGCACCTCCCACAGCTGCTCAGTCAGACTGAGATCTGGGGAATCTGGTAGTCATGGTGTCAGATACCACAGGGTGCCTTCGGAGTCCATGTCTCAGTAGATAGGAGCAGCTTTGGCAGCACCTATAGCATATCAGATTATAATGTTTTGGCTCATCAAAGTATATGTATGTATATATCCCTGCATATTTTATAAACATTTCAAAATGTAAGTAGAGCCCTATACAAAAGTTGTATCTATATAATATTGTATGTCTATATTAGGCATGGTAAGAGTTACCGATTCACAACAGCACACTAGCATAGAGACTTACCCTCAGCCTCTCTGTAAAGTCTTGCACAAGACCTGTGAAAGGGCCAAGTGCTTTATTAGAAGCGATTAAATTCATTTCTAGTTTGCTCTCAGCTTAAAAGAACCATAGAAATAAAATGAAAACTATCTGGGCCAAATAGCATTGCATTAAATTGCATGTTGAATGAAATTGTGTGAAATCACATTGCATTAAAATAGGGGTGAATCACATTAGTGTATCTTTAATGCATAAGATCGTTGGCAATGCCTCAAGATGCATATCGCATATTATTATTATATGTAACTGATATTTCCTGAATGGCTACTGCCAACATAAATGAAAGGAAAAAGAGTATTTTTATTGTCTATTAACGCATTTAAAATAACAGTTATGCACATAAACGCATTTCAACTTTTGCCTGAATCACTTAGGCATACTGATGCATATCATTAATCACGGTTTTCAAATAACCAGGTTTAACATATGATATGGTCATCTAGGGAGAAGGAGGGTCTGGATAGCTAATCTCTTACTACCTCACTAGGGCGTGAAGTCATTCTGGACTCTGCATCAGCCACCAGGGACCACACAGCTCATTCAACTTTGTACGTCTCAGCTGTTCTAACAAAAAGATGAGCAAACTGTTTTTGGCGATCTTTAAACACATATGGAGAGTATTAAATCACACGGTGCGGTAGGAGAGCAGGCTAGTAACAGAGGAGTGAACAGTCTAAAGAACCTGATTAGGGTGTGAAGAACAGGGTATGGGACAGCTCTAGAGTGTGTAGTACACTAATATAGTACACACCTCATTCAGCAACGTGAACACTAAAGGTAATGTTCTGTTGGTTACACTCTGACAGAATTAACATTGTGAATAGCAAGTCGGGTCATTGTAACCTTGCTGTCTCTGCAATGTCCCCCTGGGATCAGAAAGGTATTTCTGGTTCTGATGGGCGGAGGTGTTGGCACCCCTGAGTATTTCATGGATGGATGGGTGGATGGATGGATGGATGGATGGATCCATAATGTCCAGATGTTTGTCCATTGTCTTCTTCTCTGCCACCATCACCAGAGAGTCCAGTTTCAGGCTGATCACTGAGCCAGCCCGCCTGATCAGTTTGTCCAGCCTGGATGTGTCCTTCTTGGATGTGCTGCCTCCCCAGCACACCACGGTGTAAAACAGGACACTGGCCACAGACTGATAGAACATCCACAGGAGTTTCCTGATATAATAATTACATGCATACGTCCAAAAATGGACCAGACAAAATTTTTGGCATCCTCAACTAAACTTGATTGCACACCCTTTGGAAAAAAACAACTGAAGTCAACATACCTCTCAACTGGAATTTTGTATTACTTTTCTTTTGTGAACTGTGCCAGGTCTCATATTTGAAGGATGCCTTTTCCTAACAGCAATTTTAAGATCTCTCCACAGGTGTTCAATAGGACTTAGATCCGGAATCATTGCTGGCTACTTCAGAACTCCCCAGTGCTTTGTTTCCATCCGTTTCTGGGTGCTTTTTGAAATATGTTTGGGATCATTGTCCTGCTAAAAGACCCATGACGGAGAACGCAGACACAGCTTTCTGACATTGGGGCCTACATCGCGACCCAAATCTTTTTGTAATCTTCAGATTTCATGACGCCTTGCACACAGTCAAGGCACCCAATGCCGAGGGCAGCAAAACAACCCCAAAACATCTTTCAACCTCTTTGAACTCCAGCAGCACTGCTGTATCTGATCCACTTACACCAGCACAACACACACTAACACATCAGTGTCACTGCAGTGCTAAAAATGATCCACCAGCCAGATAATATCTGCTCTGTGGTGGTCTTTCAGGGGTTCTGAACACTGAAGAACAAGGTGAAAGGGGGATGAAGTTAATGCAGAGATGGACTACAGTCTGTAATTGTTAAAAGTAAGATTTTTATTCTGGGAATTTATCTAGGAATGCAGATGCAGTCTAAGCGCAGCATACAAGAACCTTAACAGACTGATGTGGGTCTGGGCTAAGACAGCCCTACAATGCAGAAGTTCCCTGAAATATCTACAGAGAATGTCACAGTAATTAAGGAGCACATATCATGGAGGAATTAATTCACTTTTCTTTTTTTCCGCTCAAATAAAATTTTAAAATTAGGTTTCTAAATGCAATTGCTCCCCATAAACTGCACAAGCTATAACACGCTTTCTGGTAAAGAACGTCACCATCATTGGTTGAAATCTCTGACAGCAAACTAGACACGTCTGTCATGTTATGTTTTTATTCTATGAACTTGTGATCCGTCACTTTCTGGTTCTCTCTCCCAAAGGGGGCGCCATTTATTTGAGTTTCTCCTTCTGGCTGCTCGGCAACCATTCACTATGTTTTTTTATTTCCAGCACAAAAGCTGGAAACTGTTTAATTCATGAAATTATTGATCTCGCAGGTCATTGTTTATATTTTAGATTTCTTGTCACTTTCCTGGTATTACAGGTGCATTTATAATTTTGCAAATGTCTCCTAATTCAAGTATATGGTACTCAATAATACACACACACACACACACTGAGATACAGCCATTGTAAGCTGGAGTATGGTCGAAGGAAAATGCGAATCCACTGCGTATAATCAGCATCCAAAATAACAGACAACCAAAGAACACAAAGACTGCAATATGTTACATACTTTCAAATTTATTTATAACAATGACTTGCAAATTAATAGTTTCCAAACGCCTAAATGTATGTGTGAGTCAGTGTCTAGTGTCTGATCTGTTTTAACTGTTTTTTTCTAATTAAAACTAGTCAAAGAGGGGTATACCTTTAGAAACTTCATGAAACATCATAAAGAACAGGACTCTGGGTAGCCTTGCCATGGTCCCCTCGGTCACTGCAGGAACCCAGCTTCACTGATCAAGGTTTTAGAAGTATTTGATCATTCATTTGCTCACATTTTTCTCCCCACTTGCATTTGTTTAACTCTTCTTCTCTCCTTCTCCCCTAATCCTCTCCATCTTCCTCCTCTCCTTGGTCACCATCCATCAACAGGGCAGCATACTTACTAGCTGAACTGAATTTCTGCAATGACAAAAAACAGTTGTCATTAGTTTCTTTGGGCATGTACTTGTGCTATTACAACACTAGGTGCTTTAATCTGACTGCACTAGAGCACAGCTAATACCAGAGTTTGTTTACAAAGCTGACCACTGGGTGAGAGTCATGTCTTTGGAGGACTGTGTTGGTTAAGTTCAGGACTTACCGGAGGCGCAGTCTCCTCATACTTCTTTGGCTCTGATGCTGGTCTGGACTCTTTCTCTTGCTTGCCTTCGTTCCTGATATCAGGAAAACAACATGTGAAATTATTTCACTTTAAGCACTACAATGCCCACTGTGTTACATACAAATAAAAATAAATAAATAAATAACGTAAGGGAAATGTAGAAAAGAACTAAAACAGCAGCTGATCGTATGTTATCTCCATCACTCATGCACAAGCTGTTTTGTTTACGTTGCTGTGGCAGCGCAATGAGCCCAGAGACAGTGAAGTTTTTTAGCTTTTTACACTGAATTGTGCTTTTGCATTAGTTTTGAAGATCTTTAGGATTATTAAGACAGTTTTTGTATTAGGTCAAGTCTCCAGTCCACATTCATATTAAACACCCGTTCAGTTCCTCTAATCCACATACCTTACAAAGAACAACATGCTGAAAGGAAAATAAATTATTTAAAAAAAAAAAAAAAAAAAAAAATCTTAGCGCACCCGTCTGTGGGTTCTCGTGGTTTGTCTCTATTAGGTCCATCTCTGTTGGGTACATCTCCTCGACCCCAGCCGCCTCCTCCTCTCACAGGTCCTCCCCCTCTTCCCTGAGACACACCTCTCTCCCTACCTACTCCATCCATTCTGTTCTCATCTAAATAGAGAAAGAAAAAATTGTAATAAAATATCTGCTTATTGTTTGAACTGTACAGTGCTGTGCACTGTGAATATTCTCACCTCTGCCAGATGCTCGGTCATGCACAGACTCTGAAGGGCTGTGGACAGAAAACATAAAAGGAGAAAACATTTAAGACCTTTATTTAGTACTATAATACTAACAAACAAAGCTTTATGAAAGCAATTTAATAATAATAATAATAATAATAATTATTATTATTATTATTATTATTACTATTATTATTATTACTATTATTATTATTATTATTTCAAGGTCTACAATATTCCATGTTCTGGTATAATACCAAAAAACTTAGCTTAGCTTTGAAAAAAGAGAGGGTGAAGGTGTGAATCTAGAGAATCTGTTTCCAATTTGTGTTTTATTTTCTTCTCTGCTTGACAACATGCCTCACCTGCTCTGTTTTGGAGCGATACTACTGGTAGGACCAGCTGGAGGTCCACTATTGGAGCTACTCCCTGTGCTCCGTTTAGCCCATGCATTCTCCTTGGGGGGAGGAGCTGGCATCGCTTTCAGTGGGAGAGCTTTCTGATTGGAGGAAGCAGGTGGGTGGGAGTCTGGGGAGGCAGGCTCATCCTCTTGGCCACTGAACACTTCACTCTCTGAGTGCTCACTCTGGTGACGTCTAGAACCTAGTCAAAGGGATATTAAAACACACATTGTGAGATTTACCTGCTACACACCCAAAGGACACAGGCTGCAAACTCTGGTCCTGGAGTCTCCATGCCCTACATATTTCAGCTAATCCTCTAAATAACAGACCCTTGGTAAACTGGAACGGGTATATTAGTGTATTCAAAACACTGACACCTAAAGTTACTTCATTGTATGCCATAGACTAATGTCTGGAAAACCTAAGAACATTACCTCCAGATTGCGTGGAGTCACTTGCTGCGTGTTCATGCTCGCTGGCTGTCACTTCGCTGCGCCAGCTGGGGTCCCTGTGCAGAGAAGAAGTGTGAATCCCTCGCACCTCTTAGCGCCTCACTTTTTTCAACTCACTCTCTCTCTCTCTCATTTGCCTGTGTCTCTCATATTTGCCATGTTCCAGACTGACAATTAACTGAGGAGAAAAACTCTTATTTACGCTACTCTAGCCATGAATGCCTCCCCACCCACTTTCTCTTGAAGACCTCCATAATCATAGGCACCATCTTTAAAACACAATAAAAAAACAAAAGGAATATAATAGATTTTTTCTATAATACTAAATTTGGGTGTTATGTCAAAACATCCAGCAAGGCTTAACTGAGAATGCGATAAAACACTCCTCCAAAAATGAAAAAATCCGCTCTTCCGTCTTTTCTGAGAAGGGTCTGGGTGTGGCATTATTATTTCAGTAAGCATGTGTGACCCTTTCAAGTCAAGTCGTACAGAAAAACCAGCAAGATTTACCAAACAACAAACATTTTGTTTATACTACAACATAAAACATGATGTTTTGGACATTATTTAAGTGTATATAAAGTAAATGTACAAAGGTACTAGAAAAGCAGCTGATCTTATGTTACCTCAGTTACTCATGCACAAGCATTTTTGTTAATGCTGCTGTAAGCAGCCAGTAAAGTCTAGCTTCCAGCTTTTTATTCTAAATTGCGCTTTTGGTTTTTTAAAGTTACAGATATTTGGGATTATCAAGATATTTTGATATTTGAAGTCGATCCCTCAGCTCTTACAAACATACTAGAAAATAAACGGGCATAGAAAGAAAATCTGAGTTGCATCTGCTCAGTTCCTTAAATTCACAACCCCTTTTACAAATCCTGAAGCTTACACACTCAACAGAAACTAATGCCAAACAACACAAACCAGAAAAATGGAGAGCGAAAGACAGTGAAGGATCCTACAGCCATAAGTTCCAGATGAAGAGGTTGTATTCAGAAGTTTCAGTGGCCGATAACTCATTCACTGTGGTGATGGAATTCATGTTTTCTTAATAAAATGGATTAGATATTATATACATTGTGGTTGCAGGTTCTGTTTCTAATCTGAGAGAAGCAGTCGAAAAGGTTCAAATCCAGCCTTGAGGCTAAGCATTTTAGCATAACTGCTAGGCCTTTTGAGTGACATTACTGAAGCTCCCCCGTGAAACATGACATCTACCACTGTGCTGTAGATGACGCTGCTAAACGAGTCCATATATAACCAACTTCCCCTGTCTTGGTGTTTATACCTTAAAGAAGGTGAAGGTAAAGATTATATCCACTTGAGCATCCAGGGAATTCACACACAGGCAGCCTCTTTGGCACAACATTAGGTGGGAGAATGAACCTTAGACGTGTCAAACACGCAGACAGACAGACACTGATTAAGATGTTTATTAAGTTAACTTTATCTTGCTACGCTGCTCAGACTTAAAGAGAGGGAGGAGCCATGCTTGCCTTGTGACTGGTGAGGGTTATGCTGACTGTAACCCACAATTAGGACCACCTATTTTACCTCAAGATGCGAGCAATGCTGGAGGTAAACAGCAAATATTTCTTGAACTTCGGGAAGGTATTCATGAGACATACTTTTATATTTATATTGGGCTCCAAGAGTTGGAGCGAAACTCAAGATTCAGGGTCTTACCGATCTCGTGGTCGTCTTTCTAAAGGTCTGTTTTTATCGTCCTCCAGCTGTCTCTGCAGTCGCTCCTGTTCCTTCTTCAGCCTCTCTTCGACTTCACGCTCTTTGGCTGCTGTGTCCACAGGTTTGGCAGCTCCAAATATGGAAGCGGACCGACTAGGGTTGGCCTTGGTGGGTTGGGGAGAGGTGCTCCCACTTTGCTCGTCCTCTTTCGGGATACTGCGTGGTTTCAGGTTCAGTTTGGGTCTTTGCTGAGGGGCTGTAAACACATGATGTGACAATATGGATCAATCGCATCACCAGCACAGGAAGAGTGAGTATCTTTGTAAACCACATGCATTAACAGCAGCACAGGCATATCGTACCTCTCTCCTCACGCCGTTCATAGCGGTCTTCGTCTCGCTTATCATCATAGTCACGTCTGAAGCCACTACCGAATGCCCGTCGACCCCCGCCACGAGAGTCAAAACCTAAGGCAAGCATACAATCTGAAATTACTAACAACAGAAGACATTTACTCTGATATTCCAGGAGTCACCTGTAGGGGCAGTGTACAGTTTGCTTGTCTCAAAACTGTCCCCTCAAAATTCACCAACCTCCACGATCGTAGTCTCTGCTGCTTCGGTCATCATAGCGATCTGAGCGATCCCAGTTGTCATAGCGATCCTTACGGTCCCGGTCATCATAGCGATCCCTGCGGTCCCGGTCGTCATAGCGGTCCCTACCACCATGGCGATCGTCGCGCCATGGACCATCTCTGCTTCGATCCGACTCATACCGGTCACGTGACCCTGAACAATTGCATATATAAGACAGTGAGTTACAGCAGACCCGCAGCAACAGAGCAGCAGATTTTATACACACACACACACACACACACACGTCATGTACAACAGAAGAGACGTACTCTCCCCATAGTCGTCATCCCTTCGAGGTCCGTTATCCTGGTCCGCGCTAGGTCGAGCTCTCCAATCAGAATCAGTCTTATCAGGACCACTGTCACCTCCACGGCCCCGATCCCGTCCCATCATACCACTATCTCTCTCTGTGGGGAGAATGCAACTGTTCATTTGGTTGACCACAACATGAGAATGTTAGGTAAGGTGAAAAGCCTCATCTTTTCTCTACAGGTGGCACCTCTACAACAGACGTACTTACCTTTGTCATTGGACTGATCTGCAATATCTACTCGAATTCGCCTGTTCCCCAGGTTCTACATAACAAACATCAAGAATTAGACTTAACACTGACACATAAGCTGCTGTGCAAAAACAAGGTTTCAAGTTAAATCTAACTGTACCTCTTCATTTAGGGTGAGTGCACGAAGGAGTGAGTCAACGTCATCAAACTCAGCGTATCCAAACCCCTTCAGCCTCTCTGGGTTATTTGGCTCCCTTGGCAACCGCACTGCACTGATCTGAGAGCAAAACCGACACACAATTGCTCATCCAGTCTCAGCAATGATTCATGCTTATGCTACAACACTGTCTGAAACAGACAACAAACTGCTCAAAACCTGTCACTAAAAATGTATTACAACATGACAGCAGCCATATCCAGAAGTTTAGTAATCTGCAAAGGTCACAGTGTTCTACAACTGGTCAGCCTCAGCAGTTCTCACACAGTCCTAACTTAATTTTATATATATTTATTATTTCTTTTGTTCGCCATTATTTGAACATGAGCTGCTGTTGGTATTGTCTGATAGTTTCCTGACCAATAGAATCACTCCATAATAGCTTAAAAAAATATGATGGTTCCTTTGCCTTGCATTAAAAGTAATGCATGTTTCTGCCCTCTCCTGTAAAGCTGCCATTTTGGAGATCCTGTTTTTTCTTTGGACAGCATTGAGATATTTATCTCATGTATGGAAGCATGATTGTGAACAGGTACAAGCCCCTTTTCTCACCGCCAGGCCTTTGAAGAACTCTTTGATGGACTCTTCGCTGACATCATATGGCAAGTTACCAAGGAAGGCAGTGTAAGGTGGGCTGCGCGGAAGACGAGACCGGTCAATGTTTGGCTCCCGGGCTGCACGAGGAGCCGTTGGCAGGAGGGAGCGGTCAATGGGTGGAGCACGGTATGAGTCTTCCTCCACATGCCAGGAGGTAGACACTGAAGAGAAGGGCACCAGAGAGAGAGGGGGGAAGGAGGGGGTTTTAGAGGGGGCAAGATCTACATTTCTTTTGACAAAAAATAATCCCTTTCCAATATTATTGTTTCATAATGCTGTGCTGTATACCCAGCATCACAAAGCAAATCATTTTTTAAACCTTGTGTTCTGCTAATCACTCACTGGTATCTTAAGTACTGCTTACCTTCTCCCTCAAAGTCATCAGTCTCATCTGCCCAACTGGTTGCCTTTGCAGGTTGGTAATAGTGTGGTGCAG
Organism: Megaleporinus macrocephalus; assembly: GCA_021613375.1. Classification (NCBI taxonomy): domain Eukaryota; kingdom Metazoa; phylum Chordata; class Actinopteri; order Characiformes; family Anostomidae; genus Megaleporinus; species Megaleporinus macrocephalus. The sequence goes on along the minus strand of CM038704.1, from coordinate 20,007,464 downwards.
AACCTCCACTATCCTCTGCAAGGAAGTCAGTCAGAGTCAGAGTCTTGCCCTTCTTAGTCTTCTTCTTAGCTGAAAAGAGAAGAGAATAAAAAAAAAACAGAGATAGTAGGCGGCCAGTTTAGACATGAACAAAGCCAGTGCATTCATTAACAAAAAAATTAAGAGCTTAAGTAAAACTGTTCTCACAAGCCAGGTTTTCACTTAAACATTTTTCAGCCATTATTTATTTTTTAATAGTTTTGGAAATGCATATGCGAATTAAGTCCATCCTCAGCAGTAAAGCAAATACTCTTTAGGTGATATATGCTACCTTGATTATGCCTGCACTGAAATTAGCAAGTTGGAGAGATTTTTACTTTTATCTTTACAGTCATTTCTTTAGGGGCTCGGCAGGGCAACAATGGCCCACCTAATGAGGCGCTAAAATCACTCCAGACATTGCAAACACACCACACCATTCTGGGAGCACACTGTGCGGAGCCTTTTTCAAACAAGCTTTGGATTAGGCCTTCAAAAATGCTATGCCCCATGATCGGACCCTCTGTAGGACCAACTGTTTTGAGTCACCCATCCCAACTGATCAAAGAATTGCCATTGCTTTACACAAACTAACCATTTGTGCTGTGCATAGGGTAACGGATGAAACCAGTGCAGCAGAAGGTCACCGTTGCGTATACACTGTATGCCAATGATCAGGGGGAGTAAATGTGAATTATGGCTTAAAAACCCCTTTTTCACACTTCGGCTTGAGTAATATTCAAACTTTTTCACCCCATCCTAGTTCACAAATCTCCTTGCGATATCAAGGTGTTTTTACAATTTCAGGCTTGTCCATTCATGCAAAAAAGTTGGTGGATGGGATCCCACTATAGCATATTCTTTATGCATGCACATTTAAACGTTAAACAACAGCCAAGCCTATGTCAGCCTTGTGTAATACAGCTGCTCCCTGTGGGTACAGAGATAAAGGGCCAGTGTGGCTGGACTACCATAGATAAGGCACCTAAAATCTATAGGTCTTTGTTCCGCAACAGCACATATAGAACAAGCAATATGTAAAGCTACTACTTAAAGCTGAATGCAGCCAATAACGGTATATGCCCGAATATTGATATAGTTTCATTTTATGGAAGTCGCATCGCAAAATCAAGTGAATTTACTTCCAAAGCATTTAAATAGAAATCTATTATACTCAGTCAATAAATGGGCTATTCTATTGAAAACAATGCACTTTCCATCCGAAAGCCAACAGAAGTGGGTAGAGCAGCCTGTGAGAAGACAAAGGGTCACGACCAAACAAACAGGACTAAACAAAGATCAAAGCCAATTAGTTCACCAGCATTTAACACCAGTGTCCTGTTCACGTGGCTTAGTGAACGGCTTCTGGTAAGAAAGTGTGATCGACAGAGCGCGACACGAGTTTTATCGTTAAAATATCTTAGTTTTTTGACATCTTGTGTTTTTAAGGCCCGTCACCATTAAACCGCGCGCTGTCCGTTAAAGCACGTGGAGAAGACGGTCCCGCCTACCGGAACTTCGTGCGCATGCGCAATATATACAGGTCTCTGCCGTGCAACCGCGTTATAGCGATTATATATAGTACATAACCGCACACGTCGCACTAGTTCATCATTTACATGCGTTTATGCACTGGAGGAACACTATAAACCCCTCTATGAGCGATAACAAAGCCCAGTCCGTCTCTAAATCACCCAAGAGCGCCGCCGCAGCCCGGAGCATATGACTCCACCGCTAACAGGCTAACCGACAGGCTGGTTTAGCGCCTGCACATCAGCGCCGTATGCGGCGTTTTTAATAGAAAGGACTCGCGTGCTGTCGCTGAAAGACGGCTGATTCTGATCCGGGTGCCATATGGCAGAATCCTAACAACGTGTTTTACGCGGTTCTTCTCTCTCCGCAAAGAAAACCGACACAGACCGCAAGTCCACATTGAGCTCACCTGATGCCGCCATGTTGGAAACCGTGCACGTCGCAGAGACCCGGATGAAAGCGTCACTATGGCGCGTGGCATGGTGGGGTTTTGGTGAAGGGGGGCTTCATTTCTGCGGTAAAGGGCAAACAGTGTGAGGTGTGAACACTCAGGCGTGAATCAGTTCGGTTCGGTGTTTTTGTTATTATATTAAACCATCGTAATAAAAGCTTTGTCACTGTCTATACTGGGGCGACACACATGCAGCATAACATCACTGAGACAATAAATCTCCACACCGACTCAGGTCGCTGTTCACAGCAGTTTTTTTTTTGTTTTTTTTTTGCAGTCGCGGTTGTTGTCTTTCAGGGCTGTTTAGGTCGAATATATTGTACCCCAGGGGGACCCAATGTTAGTGGTGGGCTGAGAGCTACATTACATTACACAAAATAAACAAGGTTTTATTACTAAAATAAACACTTCGTTGATGTCGTTGTAAAATGAAGATAAAAATGTAATAAATTAATAATTACAAAATAAAAGAAAGTATATACACCATCCAAACACTCATATTTTTCTGCACCACACCAGCTTTTGCTTCAACTGTGGAACCGCATTGTCAGCCTTATGCAATGTCACATTTATTTCTGTCTAGAGTTTCATTAATTTTTGGCTGATATTTTTTACAGACGACTTGTGTAAATGATTTCCCATGCTCTGTGATCCACTCCTTCACAATGTGATGGGAGAACCTTATCATTCAGGTACTCAGTGGTCTTCATTTTATTGGCAAATAACATTGCTGACCCTCAACCTGACCAACTGAATCAACCCAAAGTCCTAAAACTGCCTCCAGAGGCTTGTACAGTGGCCACTATGCATGATGAACATCATCACGTCATACGCTACCCTTCTTACCCTGAAGCTCCCAACTCTCTGCAATAGAGTAAATCTGGACTAATCAGACCACATGACCTTTTTCTATTACGTCAAAGTCCAATCTTGAAGCTCCCTAGCAAATTGCAGGCTAATCATTTTTCTGATTAGCCTCACTAACAAGTAGTTTACTTATGGCCCAATCCTGTGAGTTACTGTGTGTGTGGCCGTGTTCTCAGACCACATTTATTCCACAAAGTTCTTCACTACCCTTCCAGGTTTTAATGATGTGTTTCACAGTTCCTAAACCGATTCCAATTATTTCAGCAATATCTTTTTTTTGCTTGATGGAGGCTTCTGAAACATACAGTAACATCTCCATGACCACAGAATACATCCTCCTACATGATTGTTTAAGAAACGAGAAGCTACTCACTGTATCACTCAACAAAGCCAAATCAATTTGCTCAACACAGGAAAAAGAAACAGACTCTTTCACGTCCCTAAACAGCTCTTCATTCCGTAGGTTTGTTTTTTTGTTTCCAAATTAGCCAATGTGTGATATTACTTATCATTGAACTTTCAATTAAACTAAAATCTGTCTTTTTATTACCTGTATTCTAAACTAATGAATAAAAACGTTTTAAAACATTAAATGAGTCAGATGATTAGAAGTGAACACTGATTTTAGTATCTTACTTGTACCAGTAGATATTTGCTTAAAGTGGCATATATATATTTGGCCACAGACAAAACTTGAATGCACAAATGTATTCTTTAAAAACAACTAGTCAAATATGTGTATTTATGAAGACATCATGTACATGCTTAATGCATCCGTGTCATAGGTAAAGGTACATAAAACCACTGAAACAATTTTGCTTGGCACTTTATGGATTACACGCATTTACACACATTTATTTTAAGGTATAGTTTTACTTAATAGCTCAACTCACAGCCCCCTGGTGGCTGAAACAACACCCTTCACACTCTATATGGAGTAGCCTGTGTGACAATGAAGTGGCGCCACACCCTGTACAAAGCCTGTAAGTGTGCTTTCCAGCCCAGTTACATTTAGGACTGCACTGCCTCACTGTTCACTACTAACAACCTCCAACACTGGATTCACATCCAGCCAACCTCTAAATCCTATGTACTGCTGGTGGAGAATTTCTGCCCATATAAACTAGAATGCAGGAATTTGTCTCCAGCGTGTTTTATATTTGTTTCTACAGAAACATACCAAGTTTAGGACAGGTTTTCATAAGTCTCTGGATCTTTTTATCATCTGATGTGACAAACCAGTGAGTGTTAGGACAGTAAAACACTAGATTTATCCCATAATGAGGAGGGGTGCAAATTTGGCCTAACAAACAGGGGAGACCAACATCAGTACAACTCAGTCAGAAACACGGTCACACAGTCAGTAAACACATTATGCATCAAATGGAAGAGTAATAATTATCAGGACTCTAAATATTGTATATTATTATTATTATTATTATTATTATTATTATTATTATTATTATTATTATTATCAGATGTTGCAGTTATTTACACCATAGTTTGTTTATATTAGTTTTAGTTGATTTTTTACTTTTACTATATTCATAGATTAAATAAAGTTATATGCACTATATGTGTGATTGTTCATTAATCTACTCTTTTATATATATTTATAATTATAAAAACATTCAGAAAAAGCATTAACGAGAGACAAATATATTATTCAACACAAATAAATGACACAACCAAAGAGTTTTACTTTGAACAATTGATTGCATTTCAAATCTGAATAACCTACTTATATATGTATCATTGGTTATGCACAAGTACATATACATCACCTGCAAAAGCAGTTTGGAATTTGTAGTGGATATTGTGAAATTGTTAAGAAATGGCTTGTTAAAAGTTGCGCGACTATGTGTTTAATAGTTTGTTCAAAAACAGGAGGTGAGCGATTGATCTATAATTACACACACACACATATATATATATATATATATATATATATATATATATATATATATATATATATATATATATATATATATATATATATATATATATATATATATATATATATATATATATATACAATAGTGTGTTTGTCTCCCTGTTTGTAATGCTTTGCTATAAATATTTTTATTACTGTTCTGCTTCACAGAGGTCTCTTGTCAGTTTATCTGTTTATTTTTGTGGTCGTGATTTTTCTTTGTTGTTTCTTTGGTGCGGGATTATAGGGAAAAGATCTCAGTTTACAGATTTTCTTTATTTTTATCACTCTAATTTTGTCATGTAAGCAGAAGCAGATATACTAAAATACACAGTAGTGATCTGAGATATTACTACAAAGCCAATATTCCATTTAGGTATAAACTTTGTGATTTGACAGTGAATATGTGTCGTACTAGTTATGTGCTGAGTAAACTCAAACGTGACTAAAACGTTGCTGAAGCTTTTTTTTATCTGACGCTCTATTGTAACAATTGAAATTACCTGTCAGAAGAGTCCTATCACATTACATAGATAGACAATGGTTCCATAAGTTCTGGTGAGAGGGTAGGGTGTGTATTTGGGTGGGCGATGAACAACCACCAGCTAGACTGGTTCCTGACTTACGCGTACAATGGCTAAATGTTCAAAAGAAGAAACCATTCAGTTCTAACAATAAAAACATTTGAACCAAAAAACAACAGCTTAACCGCTCCCTTCATAATTCTGAGGAGCAGTTGCAATCAGAAAAGCTGCTCCATCTGAACTAAGCCAGGCTTCAGTAAGAATCATAAAAATCCAGTTTCTGGTTTGTTATTGAAACTACATGAACAGTGCCATTCTCAGATTTCTATTTGGCTTTGTTAGAGTGTGATCAGTAGACTTACAAACAGACAGCTAACTACAAATATTTATTCGGTTTGGTTCCCGTAGTATGGACTGCATTACGATTGCTTACTATAGTTTTAATAGAGAAGTAACTGTTAGTTCCAAAAGAGTCGTTATTTATTTTATGTACTTCTCTGATTTCACATCACATCTGACTGGTGGCCTTCTCACAGTTCAATGATAAAAACATACAGCTGTGCTGACTGTTCACCTCTGTGATAAAAAAGAAAGTCTTTCCAAAAAAGTGTTCCAATTGTTAGTAAAATCCAAATTATTGTCACCTTTTTTTAGCCACTGCGTTCAGTGCGTTTAGCATGTAGTGTGCTAAAAGTCTCGTTTTTAAGATGTTGGCAGAAGCTATGACACTGGCTGAGTTTTTTTTGTATAAGAAATAATAAAAAATATTTTATGAAATAAAAATAAACAGCAGATCAGTATCTCTGATTTCAGTATGACTGTATTTTTCTTCTGGTTGAACACCTGAAAGTTTGAGGTCAGACAGGTACGGTAAGCTACAGCTTAAGGAAGATCAGTGTGTTTGATGCTACGTCATTAGTAGATTACCTTACACCCACATCCTGACTGTTCCCAAACTGAGGACAGGTGAACAATCTTGAACAAACATGAAAAAGGTGACTAAAACCATTTATCATAGCCCAAAGCCATGTAAACCAAGAGGTCATGTAACTGGAATTTTTTGTTAAACCTGGCAGACCTGCACTTCAGTAGCTTTTGGTGTCTCATATGAATAATTTCAACAAGACAGCTAGACTGGTCTGCCTACAGTCCAGAACTCCCTTTAAAAACTATTGTCTAAGGTCAAAATACAACAGGGCTTGAACTGTTGACTGAAAGAGTGCATGACAGATGAATGACATATGCTATAATGTTCTTTCAAAACAGGCACAGGTTGTTTCTTCAATCAACAAATGCAAGTGTTCTTAAAAGAAAAGGAAATTAAACACAGCGCTAAACTTCAGTCCCAACCTTTTTTGAAAATCAAAGTCCATATGTTAATTCTTCAAGTATTATGTTTTACCGTTTTCAATTTAATACTGATTAAACTCATTCTCTGCTTATCACTGCTTTTTTATTAGCATTTTACCAAGGGCATACGTCTGGTCTCAACCACCCACAATTAACATTAACATATGGACTTAGTTTACTGAGAGTATACCTAAAAGCACAGAACACGCAGTGCTTAATTTGTGCTGGATCTTGCTGGAACAAGATCCGGCATCTCTCATATTTCAGGTAACTGTGTTCCAGAATTTATTTATGTGGATCCACCACCTCTTTCACATCTTTTTTTTGTAGGACACCAAAAACTATTCGTCCAGTGGCATCTCTGAGATTTTATGGTTGCAGCTCCTTACTGCATTCATTAAAGCTAGGATTATTTTATTGTATAGAATGCTACTATGTTAGATGGACACTTGAGGCACTGTTGTGTCTATGCGTTCCAGGACCTTTTCCCTCACTGCCACTTGCTGGATCACCCCACCTTTAGTGTTCCATTACCTGATGTTTTACAAATTAAGCACTGAGAACACGTAAACTAAGGGTGGCAAGGCGGGTGGGTCCATGTAGGTTTCCACCCGTAGTTCAAAGACATGCAGTGAGGTGAGTTGGAGATGCTAAATTACCTGTAGCTTTGTAAGGGTGAATGTGTATATCTGTGTAATAAGTGGCTTATAAAATAAATAAATGTACTAATAAACCAACAGTATACCTGTAAGTTTACATTTAGCAGTGCAAAGCATGTAAACTAGTCGTGTACTGTTACACTTGCATTGATATTAGTATACTTACTACATAAATCATACTAAAGTACGGTTTATGTAGTATATATAAACTTTACTTAAACTTTCCTTAAGATTAAGTAATGAAATGAATGGTATGTACACTGGAATATCACCCTTGAGACATCTCTAGCAGAAACACTTCAGTTATATTTAAAGAATTTATCTATTTTTTAAGCTGTTGTGTTACATTTGATAGTTGACTTGCTTATACACATAAAGCCACAGCTTGGCACAAATTTGTCACATACTGATACTCGTTTGCTCATTCTTTCATTTGACACCTCTGACAGTTCATCAAAAGAGTCGTATAAATGTCCCACTGCGTATTATTAGCTGAGTCATAACACACTAGTGGCCAAAATAGTGAGAAACATGAGAAGCTTAGAAGAGAACACAATAGAAATGAGCTTACAATGGAAAGATAGTCTTTGTGGAATCTACCAAGATTTGCTTTGCAGGTGGGTCGTCCACATTCCAGAAATATGACGCACATTTTATTTTAAGAGTGTCTTACCATACACATCACAAAACAGGAAGAACAGAGCAGCTGTGTGTAGTTATGTAAAGTAACAGGTGTAAAGAGGAAATGAAGTAAAATAGTACAGTCTTATGCAACAGTCCGAGAATTTCCCATCAGTCTGTTACAAGTAAAAATGTTCAGACATTTTAGAATGTGATTGCAGTTCCCCTCAGGAAAACAGGCTTATTAAACAAGCATCCTCTAATTATGACTTTACCCGCAGTCTGTTGGCTGTGTGCCCAAAATAAACTGCATGCATTGGTCATCCAGGTGTTGTTTTTTTTTTTTTACACCTGCACATTAAAAAAAAAACACACACACACAACCTGAAGACAAAGAAAATATTTCTCTTGAATATCCCAGCAAATTCAGAGCAAATGAGAGCTATGAGTTTGATTTTTGTTTAATAACTCTGGTATGACAACCATACTTGGAACACAAATGTTTCCAGGAACATATATGTTTCTCTTGTTTTGTTTTGTCAAACACTTGAAATTCCTGCCCGGGAGGTAATAATTACATAACTTGTGCTTGAGCTAAAAATACAGCTACTTGAACATTAAAAAGAACATTAAAAGCTTACTGGCTAAATAAAGAAGGGCATGTATCATAGGTCTACGTGACTGAGCGTGAATACATTGTAAAGAAAAAAGAGTATGAGGAAGAGAATGAGATGAGAGGTGAGTGGGCAGGCAGGTAAAGAGCTGGTGAGAATAAAAGGGAGCGTCACTGGCAGGAACAACAGCACTGGGGTCCTGAGGAGAACTGCAGATATGTGGAGGTCAGAGTGTGTGGTCTTGGTCCTGTCCTTGTGCGTGCAAGGTAAGAGATTTAGTATAGGAATCAAAGGGAAAAACTATGGAATGACTCAAAATGTTATGCGTCAGTATTTAATTCGAATGAGTTAAATTGCAATTTACATTTAAGGTGTTTTACAATAATAAAACATTTTTTTATAATAATCTGATTCAGCTTTTGAATTTGAGTTCAGTAGCTGCCCATAACGTTGTGCGATGATTGGACCAAAAAATCTTTTTACATTGACTTATATTGAAAGTAAAGAATGTTTTACCCGCTCTACTGTAAACTTGTCATTTTAGAGACATTTGTTTTATATAGATGATCTCCAACATTTACAAAGTTATCATTTTAGAGATGCTTGTTTTATATAGTTGATCTCCAACATTTACAAAGTTATCATTTTAAAGATGCTTTTTAATATAGATGATCTCCAACATTTACAAAGTTATCATTTTAGAGATGCTTTTTAATATAGATGATCTCCAACATTTACAAAGTTATCATTTTAGAGATGCTTGTTTTATATAGATGATCTCCAACATTTAACACAGCTCATATGAGCTTCAAAATTCAAATGATCAAATTCAGTTTTAACTGTAACACTATGTTATTGCTGTTAAAAATAATAGTTATAATAAATGTTCTGCTTTATTTGAGCTCAGCAGCTGCACATTACAGCGTATCAAACTTTTCACAATGATGGGACCAAAAGAAAAAAACACTTCAAAATCTCTTTGTATAATAAAATCTCTCTATTTTAACATACATGAAAAGTAAAGAACATTTTGTACCTCTTTTGTAAAGTTACTATTCTGGAGATTCTGGAGTTGCTTTACAACAATGATATAAAAGTGCAGATTCAGTCACCGTTGCAACTATTTCTGTGCTTTAATCATTAAATAGGCTTAAATTAGCCCTGTGGATTTCAACCAGGCACAGAGATAAAATAATAATACAATAACATATATCTTATTATTAGATTATACAATAATTTAATAATAAGATGATAACAAAATGCAGCATGTCTGATTCAACCAGCAAATGAAAGATATTATAAAGTATGACACTTTCTTTGTTTAGATTTAAACAGTTGTGTTGTACTGAGAGTGATTATATAACAGAGATGTACAGAGGTTTTAAGAACAAAGCCTTCCGGAAACATATAATTAGTGGCGGAAAAAGAATGTGTTTCAGTTAAGCTCCTGGAAATGTGATAGAAGCTATTAGTTTACACAGTAATTTACACAGTTTACCTCTTTTTTGCCTCTTAGTTTCACAATGCAGCTATGTGGGTTATTATAACAGTCTAGATTTTTATACACAAAAGTTCTGTCAGTGTGTAGCACTGTCAGTGTCTATGCAAACCTTGTTTTATTTACATATATAAATTATACCTGCACTGGTTTGACACTGAACTGTGTCTGTCATCAGTCACGTTTAGAATGCTGCAGTGCTGCATTTCTGCTGTTATCCGTCCATACAACCAGAACAGACGCCGCCACCTACACGCCCTCAGGTGCTTGTGAATGCACCTGGGCTTTACCGTAACATGCCTTATTTAGTTGCACACATTTCTTTAAAAATGAGGGTACAAGGATATATATTCTCATTGCTACAGGCAGATTTAACAGGATGGAAGCTTACACCCCTAGAAGAACCAGTCAGGGTTGCTGTCACATTTCAAGACTAAGTGTTGCAGCACTACCCTCGGAATCATCGTTCATGATGAGAACGGAAAATGAATAAACACTCGATACTGAAACACACACTTAGAAGTTTTATTCGATACTTCAGGTATTTTGAGAACGAAAAGAAGGTAGTCACTGGTAAGGGATATACTACTATTATCTACCTTGACATTTGATCTAAAGATTACGAGCATAGGCGGAGCGTTCACAACGGGATGGACAGGTCGTGAGAGCTCTATCATTTTACTGAATTATTTGTGGTGACAAAGAAAAAAACTAAACAGAGGTTAATAATGTTCTTCTGCGCTCATGTTAATGCCTTCTTATTTAAATGAGAGTTTACTCAACACAATTACTGCTGAAAGTAAAATGAGGGACAAAGTGATGTAAAAAATGTTGCATCTTGCTTTAGTTTACTTCATACAATGTGGCTGCCCATATATGTGGTTGCCGAACAAACAGAAAACAAGAGGACTGAACAAATCATTCATGCTGTCAAAATTTTGAGGTGTTTATGTGTAGCTTTTAGTCTAAAAATAAAGAAAATGCTTTTATACCTGAAATGAGTTTTTAAAAAATACTGTTAGTTTTACTGCTTATATCGTTTTTACTGCTGAACAGTATTATGGAATTGATGTGATCCACACAGACTACAACAAGACAAATTACTGTACTGTGCCAAAGTAGATGTGAAATGTGCTTTTCTTCTAAATGGCAGCTCATTGCATTAACTCTAGTCTTCGAGGGCTGGCATCCATCAGAATTTATCCATCAGAGATTTTCCTGTTTGCACGTCAGAGTTTTAATAGGGGGGCTGCCAAACTGTTGAGTTGTGTATCTGAAATAAGGCATTTGATTGGCCATTACATTAACCACCTCTTTGTCAGGTTCTTACATAATTATATGTTTTATATATCTATGTTGCATGGATCTCCAAAATGATAACATATAACAAGTAAAAACAAATCAGCTGACCCAGACTTGTTTCCAAGTAATTTGGTTCATATTTTTGGACCAATATTTGTGAAATTTACACACAATGTAAACAAATGTAAAACAATGTAAAAAATAAATATATATATATATATATATATATATATATATGTCATATTTATGTTTGTTTGTTGTAAATGATGTGTTAACTTACTTTTGCTTAGAACATCGAGGAAAAATGTAATCTGACCAGGCTGCTCAAATTTTTGCATACAACTATATCCCATCAGCCATTGCCAACCAGAATACCAGCATTCTAGATGTAGTATTAAGTGTTGTCTTGAATTTCTTGATATCAGTATAACTCACAACTCTAATATTCACTGTTTGTTCTCTCCTGTTTCAGGGTCTCTTGCACAGCTGAATGGTGAGAGTTTTTTCTCTTCTACCTTTTTCTCAGTAGATATTAAAACAAAACATACAAACAGTTATTGCTTTAATTAGACTGATCTCTCTCTCCTTCTCAGTATGCGGTGCAGCACCATTAAACACTCGTATTGTGGGTGGGGAGTCTGCATCTGCCGGGGCCTGGCCATGGCAGGTCAGCTTACAGGAAGCTGATAGCCATTTCTGTGGAGGATCCCTCATCAACAAAGACTGGGTTTTGACAGCCGCACACTGTTTCTCCAGGTGAAGCTTGCACGTCTGCACGTCTAAATCCTAAAACTATACTGACTCCGCTGACACCCCTCTGAGAACTCTCTCTGTCTATCTGCAGCTCTTACGCTATCGGTTTGGAAGTGCACCTGGGGAAGCAGTTTCTAGAGGGCCCTAACCCCAATCAGGTTATAAGGACTGTTAAGCAGGTTATCCGTCACCCCAGCTATAACACCAAAACCCACAACAACGACATCGCTCTGCTGCGTCTGAACACCTCCGTCACCTTCACCAAATACATCACACCTGTATGCCTGGCAGCCCCAGGGAGCACCTTCCCAGCTGGTACCTTAAGCTGGATCACAGGCTGGGGAGATACCGCAACTTCAGGTAAATCACATACACTTTCACTTGAGTTTGGAATCACACATAGTGAGACAGCAAAAAGGTATTTAGCATGGTTTACTCAATATCTTAATCATTTATACCATAATTATCTGTTTACTATCATTTATTTGGGATTTGATCACCACTTTTCAAATAAAAGAGATAATCTGATAATTGCCTTTATTATAGCTTCGTCACTGACCTTAATCCTAAATCCTGGAAATCTGCCAGACACTGCTTCCTTTTTTTGTGATCTCTAAAATGTATAAGAATTAGTAATGTCAATGAGAAACCGATTAACTGCTAAGCGACAAATACACATTAATGCTTTCCATTAAAAATCTGGTTTAAAGGGCCTGTATCCTACCCTTTATGTGTTTTATTTTTAATTTCATTTTACAATTAACTTTACGTTATCATTCTCCAACCTCTTTCCTCTTTATTCCTTAAAATGAATCAGCCTCTCTTTTGACTTTTTGGGGGCTGTGACTTTTGACCCAACACTTATTTTTCAGGATATGTGCATAAAAGCTCTGCTTTCCCTAAAATACATGGAGCAGTGATCAGCACAGTCACACAGAAATTACCTGTAGCATAATCAGTTAAAATCTCTTGTCAGTGGCAGAACCAATCAGAATCTCAATTTCAGATGGGGGCGTGATCTTATGTTCAGGTAATAGATTATGATAATCTGGTAAAAATATTTTTTATTGCGGTACACGAAACAAAAGCACTACCATACTTTATATTACTATGAATTTTAAATATCAGTTTGAGCACTTCTTACTGCTACCACTAAATGTTCAGACTAATCTTAGTCGGTGCGGAGCTAATGTCTTAGCTAATGTCTTAATGCAGATCATTAAAACATTAAAACTTTTCATGAATAAATTTGAATGTAAAAATGTGTTTTTGGCATGATATTCAAAATGCATTTCATCAGTCTGTCAGCTGCGGTTTTTCCCACCACGTTTTGAGGTATGGCACCGCCCCTGCCTAGCTGTCAGTGACCTAGAAGCCCAAATCTGTTCCCCTAAATACAAAACTGCTGCTAAAGCAAAGAAAATATAATGTTAAAGCTAAACTGTTTTTATGTGTGCTAAATAAATGGACCGGAAAAAGAATACAATCATCAGGCTGTAATGGAAACAAAGGCATTTGTCATTTGTCTTGGTAGAGTAGCTAACTATTTAATACAGAGGGTAGCTCATGTGTTTAAGTTAAATAAAGTAATGTCTGTGGATGCATCTGTGCACAGTTAGCCTTTGTAATAGATTTAGTTTCATGACCAATCACTCATTCAAAATGTGTAAGTTACTGACATTGTGTTGACTGTGCAGAAAACTAGTATATTTTATGAAACATTTGCGTGTTCTTGCAGTGCCATTGGCCCCTCCTGGACAGCTGCAGGAAGCACAAGTGCCAATTGTTGATAGTATCCATTGTAGTAGTCAGCTGGGACCTGGAATTCTGACCAGTAACATGCTCTGTGCTGGATTAAAGAAAGGAGGCAAAGACACCTGCCAGGTACACATACACACATACCATATGAAGTGTGTTTACAACCTCTGTTATTCCTCCATGGGGCTCTACCTTTTTCTAGGAGGTTTGTGTTGCATTTCTTTAAGGCTGCTGGCTGCAACAATTTTCCCTGTCGCAACACTAGACTAACTGACTGGCAGAGTTTGAGCATGCTGAAAGCTAGTTTGTTAGTCTGTGGCTCAGCGATCATTCTGAAATGATCTGTAAACCTAGTACGCCATCATTAGAAATCACTTTTTTTGTTTATATATACAGTACAACAGTAGCCTGTACACAGTTTTGTACAGTTTCGAAGATCAGATTTGACATGAATGAAGAGTTTATTGCTCTAAGATTGTGGACTGTCAATCTGACAGCAGTTTATACTCCTTAAACTCTATGGATCTGTTGGTGGGTCCATATTTTCTTTCCACGTAGCTTAAATATGACTGTAATAGTAATGCATTTAAAGCTTAAAGATGAATAAGCTAAAATTTAAAACAATAATTCAGTCCACACAATTCTACACTGTTTTTTACAGACATAGTAATCAGCCAAGGCATGGTTGCTTCTTTACTTTTGCACTTAAGGCCAATATAGCCAACAAGTAATGCAAGCTAATAGGATAGCCTCATAGCTACAAAATTAGAGATGCAAAGGGGCGAACTGTGTAAACTTGTAAGAGGCTCACAAAATTGGAGGATCATTTTAATGGGTTAAATAAAAAAAGTGAAAAAAAACAAAGCTCTCTCTCTCTGCTTCTCTCACTCTATCTCTCTCTCTGTAGGGAGACTCTGGGGGCCCCATGGTGAATAGGAAAGCTGGTGCAGTCTGGGTTCAATCTGGTATCACTAGCTTTGGTTTCGGTTGTGCTATGCCCAACTCGCCTGGCGTCTACACTCTGGTGCCCCAGTATCAAGCCTGGATTATCAACACTATCAAGCAAAACCTGCCTGGATTCGTCAAGTTTACTGGTTAAGACGAGGTAAGACATTTACACACACGTCAATTCAAGTCCAAGATGAGGCTTAATTTATTTTATTTCCAGTCCTAACAATGATTGAAGTATGATTTTTTTTCTAAGGGGGCTAGATATAAGATAGTCCACTTGCATAAAGGATAAATGGAAAGTCAAAGAAAAATACATATAAATGTATAAATAAATACAGGTGTTTCCAAATCTAGAAAATGGAACTCCTAACAACAACCATGTAAGACCTGGTAGAACTGTCACCATCAAGTAGACCTTTAAGCTTTGAGCTTCAAGAAAGAGGAGAAGCTGCTGGTGTTCTCAGAATAATAGACTGACCACCCAAAAGTCGAGACCCCGACATCACTGAATGTATTGGATTAGTCAGAAAATGCTAAACTAAACATTGGATGTGTGAAAAACACCCTGTTGATTTATTTCAAAAACAGAAAGCAAGCAAAAAATGGAAGCGGTAATTAAGGCAAAGAGTGTATAAACTAAATACGAAATAAGGCCTGTGTTAAATATATGCTCCCTGGTAAACATCTGAACTTACAAGCTGTTTTGACTGGAAGTTAAATAAAATGAGGTCTTTGACTTTTGCACAGTATGGAACATATGTGTGTGGAATTGCTAAGATTTGAGAAGATAAAGCAGTTATATGTAGCCTTGATTAGATGGTATGTTAGAAACAGGACTAGCAACTATCTGAAAGCCTGCATCATAAATCAGTGCAGTGTAAGCATTTGAAAATGACCACCATATAAGCAAAAGTTTTTTCTCATCCTCTCTGATGTATTGTGTTTGCTTGTGTCCTGGCAGGTGCGAACATGGCAGAGGTCAGAAGACTGGTGTTGGGCTACTTCTTCTGTTAGCCCAAAATGCACTGCTTAAATGCAGCAACAGCACTTATTATAGACACATTTTATACTGTTCATGTGATGAAAGTTGGCGAGATGTACTAGATTTTGCCTCATTGATTTTGTTAATTATCCTACATTACTGCTGTCAAAACACTCTATACCTCTGCCAGAAAATGTGAAGCGTTTGTCCAGTGCTAAATATAATTTGTAGTACAAGACAAATCACGCCCAAGTCTGCAGCTAACATATATCAATTTGGGATTCAAATCCAGTCAGAATTGTGTATTTGAGTGTGTTTAATGTCCTCTTTGTTCCTGTCTTCCTGAGTTTCTTTAACCAGGATTATAATTTTTTATACTCATAACAACTTTTTCCCTTTTGTGTAGTAGGATTTTTATATTTTTATGTTGTTATATTTGTTAGAATTATTAATTTGAGGTTTGTGTTGCACTAACTGACCGTAAATTTGATTGTTGCAAGTTTTATGGGCTACTACAATTGAATAAAGCTAAAGTAACACAGTTTAACGTACCACCTACAGTAGGTGTTAATTCTTCAGTAAAAATCAGCTAAATGGCTGGTAGATTTGATTGATGGGAAAATGTACAAGAAAATTAAATATGTCTCGGTTTGTGACGACAAAAGTAAAGATCAATTTAATGATTTATTTTCATTTCCTTTATTAAAGATTGTTAGGGATTGTTAGGGATTAAATAGTTTAATATAACACTGGTATATAACTTTGCAGGCTCATTAGTCTTAGATTATGTAAAATCCCAGAATATTTCTCTTCTTGTGAGCCATATTAATGTTTACATATAAAACAAAATGCTTGTAGCATTTCAGTGATACAACACTTCTTATTGTTTGTGAAGTCGTTTTGTGGCTATGCAGATAAATGAATTGCATATTTATGAGAAAACAACATGTCCAGGCCTGTTTTATAAACTTAGAACGCAGAATAAATGTTGCCAGGAAGAAGCCAGGAGCTCCATTTTTGCACTTTTTTTTCTGCAGGTTT
This sequence comes from Megaleporinus macrocephalus, assembly GCA_021613375.1. Taxonomy (NCBI): domain Eukaryota; kingdom Metazoa; phylum Chordata; class Actinopteri; order Characiformes; family Anostomidae; genus Megaleporinus; species Megaleporinus macrocephalus. The sequence continues at coordinate 19,990,609 of CM038704.1, read as the reverse complement.
TTACTTTTCTTTGTCTGTATCATTATAGTTTTTTTCTTTTGTTTTTCTTTTGCTTAATGCTCACTACATGCTAAATGCTCATTTGCTGCAAAACTACTCCCAAGATGCAGTTATTCTGAAGTCTCATACTTTCAATCTGTAAGTGTAATTTGGCCAACGGTAGTTGACTGGGTAATCTATTTCAGATATAATTTAATATTTCCAAACCAAAAATAAGCTGCTGCTGAGTCTCAGACTCTTTACAGAAGACATGACAAAAAATGAAGGAAGTCTCTAACCTGTTGGATTGCCTGGCCAACAACTCATTGTGCCATAGAAACCAGACAAAAGCGACGTTTGAGGTTATCCTCCCCAAACCACAACTACAGCCTGGACCCATCCTACAAAGACCAGCAATACTGTCCTCTAACCATCCAGAGACAGTAAAGCAACCACATGAAAGCTCTGACCAGTCTTAGTGCTGCATTTATTAAACCCCAGTAGTTTCCTCAGGTGAATTTATAGTTTTAATTTGTGCTATTATCCATATATTAATCAAATCTATTATTTAATGCCTTATTTACTGTGTTATCAATATCCTGTCAATAAAAAACTCTTACTGAATCTAGTCTTGATGTGTGGTTCAATACTGTGACAAGCTGTGCAGATCACTGACCTTACAAATGCTCTACCCGTATTTGAGATTGACTGTGGTTACTGTCTGAGCTGAAACGTAAAGTTTAGAAGTAAATACATGAAGCAATAAAAAAGTTGTTCTAAAGAAACTTGCTCAGCCAGAATTACTTATGACAGTGGTGATATGAACCAGATGTCTGATAAGTTTAATGTGGCAATAGCACAACCTGTCAAATTCATACTCCAAACAATAGGGGGCAACATATCACCAGTAAGTAACAGTTTGCACCCCTAACATGAGAGACAAGGAAATATCCGGTCTCTTCTCCGTCCTCCTTAGCAGTCTAGAAGAAACTTTGCAGCATCAGCATCAAAACTCATCCCTTTATTCATCTCAAGTTCTCTCCATCCCTGACTGTTTTCTATGTGCAGGAATCTACCTATTCGGGCAGTGAACGAGATCGCTGGCACTTTACGTGTAGTTTTCACCTTTAAACGAGGCTGAAGTCATGTTAAATCCTACAGCTTGCTCAGGTGCCTGAATGCCACTGTGGCACCATTTAAGGTGGAACTGAAAATCCGCAAACAAGCACATTCTCAATTCCACCATATCTACTGTCACAGACGTAACAGCAGCCAGTAGGTTTCAGTCATGCTTTGTCATTTTATCACTGTTGAACAGTTCAAGCACAGCATCCGATACTGAAAGTTTCATAGTGACTAGCAACTTTAATTTACTTTGTGTTGATGTCAAGGTTATTTTTCTTCCAGTATGGGTTTTAAACTATGTTTCAGAGGAGAGCTCATCAAAATGTACATGAGCGCGCCATAAAAGACAGTTTCATGTTTTTATACAATAAATACAATAAATTTGACCAAAAAGTGTATTGGATTAAAATCATATGTTGTGCCTTCTTGTCAGAGAACGCCAGAATGCTGGTTTGTATCGAGAACACCAGCAGGTCGTGATGTGAGCATGAGTGAACTATTCATACTGCCAATGTTATGTATAATATGCTAATGTGACTATTTATAGAGTTATAGTTATAGAGCGGTGACTGTTTCTTGATGTGGTTCCTCAGCCGTGGTTGGGTGGATACAATGCGGAGGTGAATAAATGTCCAGGAGCTGCTATGAATCCAGACTTCCATTCCTCACTCCTTTAACTCCGTCACTCCCACAAGTCTTTCCCAGGAGAACCTGTGTTTAGATGAATCACTGAAGAGCTGGCTTAGCAAAACCTACAAAAGGAAGTGAATGACGGGCATTTCATTACACACACACACACACACACACACAGTTTCTTTTAATTTTGTTTTGTCCAATCAAACACACACTGCAAACAACCTTAGTTTTAGTTACATTTTTTAGACTATAGCTGCAATAACTGATAGAATCCTCTCTCTCTCTCTCTCTCTCTCTCTCTCTCTCTCGTTCTCTCAGCTTTTTCTATCCTCTCTTCCTTTATCTCTATCCCTGTCTTCTCTTTCTCCCCATCTTCTTTGATTTTGATCTTTACCTCTATTCCTCTCTCCTCACTTCTCTCTTTCTCTCTTACAGTTGTTAGCCTGGATTGGGTTGCTGTTCCAAGGAAACAGAACTAGGGCATGGCATCTCACACTCATCCTTAAAAAGAGAGATAGAGAGAGAGGGAGGGGAGAGAGGGAGAGGGGGAGATAGGAAGAGAGAGTGGAGAGAAAGTAAGGGAGAGAGGGGGTGAGAGAGCAGAGAGAGAAAAGAGAGAGATGATAGAGACATGGTTTACTGTGTGCTGATTGTTAGTTAAACAATGTTGTTATGAATGTATTCTACTAGATTTGTTGTGTAATGATACAGTGCTTCCTCCATCTGCTGCTGGAGAGCTCCATGACCTCACAATACAGAAGAAGACAAGAAGTGACAGGGGCCCAAACTCAGGTACCTACAGTTTGGTTTTCTCTCTCGTTGGGGGTCATTTTCCTGCTTAAACAAACTTGGCTGGACTATTTTGTGAATTCCCAGTTTTCACTGGTATGTTTGAGCATCAAACATCAACATCATGTGGCGAGCATCATAAACATGCCACGGTAGTTGTTATGTCATTGCTGTTCAAAGAAAAACCTGATTTTTATTTTTCTACATCATTTGAACACATTCTGTGAAAACTTCATGATAAATGGACCAATAGAAAAGCTCCAAAATAGCTTGGAGCAATGTCTGGTTCCATTGACTAAAATAAAGTGTTTGTTCTATCCTGTAAAGTTGCCATTTTGGAGATGCCATCTTGTTGACATCTTGTTTTTCTTTGGACAGAGACGATAAGCTGCCATGATTTGTCATAATAGATTTTGTTTAGTGTATATAATATAACAGTGTCATGTTACCATTGGTGATAATTCCCATGACAGATGATATAATGTTTAATGACATAACATTTAATGTATGATTCTTTGTGTCATGTGATGTTGTTAGTCCTCATCATATCAAACTATTTAATGACAAACTATTTAATGACAGACACATTACAGCCAATGAAATCTGGCATGAGGTGTTTATGACATCATTAAGTAAATGCTACGTAGCAGAGATCAAGTAAAGTGTTACCAGAGTTTTACTGACTAATTAATCAAAAGTAAAAACATTACAGATAAAAAATACGATGAGCTAGCCGCCAATAGCTCCACCATATCTATGTGCTGTTTATGTGGTTTAAAATCATAATATCTCTAACTTGAGTACTTGTGTATTAGTTTAATATTCTTGATCATTTGTTCATTCTTTTATTTGCTCACACATAGTTACTAACGTAGCACTCACAGTACTGATAGCTTGCGGTAAAAAGTAAATGGCTTGTAATTATTCAAACAGTCAGAATCTTCATTAGTTATAATATCAATGTATCACATTAACATTTTCATGATCTCAGCTCTTTACATATGGAAGGTTGATGCAGTATGTGCACACACACTAATCCAACATGTAGCAGAGTGGGGCTCAGCAGAGTCGGCAACTTCTCTCAAGTTCTCACATTAGCACGTTAGTCCTGTGAGCTCATCTTGCTAACATTTCTCATTAGGGTGGGTGAAAGATGAGCCAGGATTAAATCTTAAGTGTGGGGGTCTGCCCTGAGGACCTTTAACTCAATAAAAATACCTTGAGAGAAGTACAGTGTATAAATAGAGATATGTTCTGTATGTAAAGGTCAGATCAGCACATATTTCTATCTCTGGGTGATAACCAATGCAGTGACATGCATCTAGTTTTGCAAGTTTTAGTCAAGTCTATGGAATTAGGCAATGAGAGTGGTTTCACAGAAACTAGCTGTTCACCTCTAACTGTAGTACATTACACACATCTGTCACACAAGCTCTTAATTCAGTGTCGGTCACAGGAATCTTTCAAATAAGAGTTAATGTAGGGATGTACAGGCAGAGGCAGTAAGATGTGCGGGCTAAGCATCTTTAGAATCAGAATCAGAAGTGATTTCACACACAAGGAGTTTGTCTTGGTGAGTGCACACATGTACGGCATATAACATACTGAACAGACAAGCACAGCAGACTAGTAACAAATATTCAAATACTTGAATTTGAAGTTGAAGTATCAACTCAAACTTTTTACTACAGTAAAGGTGTAAAGGTACTGCTTTCAAAACTACTTAAAGTATTAAAGTTAAAGTAATGTAAGGGGGAAAAAATGCCATTAAGAACAAAAGCTTAGGGCGGAGGGGTCTATAGTGCACTAGCCCACCTTCACAAAAACCTCATTCTTCTAAAATTCATAATGACTATAATGTTATATCAAAATGTTAATGTTAATAAATTTGGGATGTGCTAGGCTTCCTGTTTCAGCCTCATATACGCCCATTGAAAATGAATGTATTTTAGTACAATGTAAATATATTAAAGAAGCATATTTATAGTTGTCTATAAATATTGTAATGACGCAAAAAGTCTTCAAAAGGCATGCTATCAATAACCTTTATTGAAATGTACATGAATGGAAACAAGCTGAAATGAAATAGGAGTAACGCTATGTATAAAATGTAAGGAGTAGAAAGTACTGATAATGGAGTGAAAATGTAAGGAGAAGAATAAATAGTCAGCTGAAAAATAATTACTCCAGTAAAGTATAAATAACCAACATTTCTACTTAAGTAAGGTAATGAAGTATTAGCTCTTTGTTACGTGACACCTCTGATAATACGAGTCATGGGATGGGACTAAAAGATATGGATATCTATATGGGCAGATCTCAGTAGGTAAATATTATAAATACTATTATGTACTAGATGTGCACGTATGCAGTATGTTACTGTAACATAACGTTTACATAAGAGTTACTATAACACAGTAAGGAGACTTGTTGGTTCAGTTTAAGTTTAAAACACAAAGTGCTCACTGCAGCTCTGGGGGAAAAGTTGTTAGTGTGTCTGGACATGCTGGTTTTGATGTTCTTGAGACTTCTACCAGAAGGTCAGAAAGTGTCAGAAAGAGGTGATGTCTAAGATAAAAGGGGTCACTTTGCTAGCACACTTTATCTTCCTGCTGTGGCAGATGTTCTGAAGTGTTGGTACATTACACACAATGATCCGTTCTGCTGTCCTGATTATGTGCTGCAGTTTGTTTTGTTTTTGTGAAGTGGAGGAAACCAACCGCAACTGGTTATAGATGACATAAGGATGGACTTAATGATAGCTGTATACAACGGGATAATCTGTCTCAGGAAGAACATTCTCTGCTGGGTTGGCTTCTCTTGGCTAAAGAGATCGTATTCCTCTCCCGCTTCCAGAGGAAACCACAGAGCTGTTGATGTTGAGGGGGGATAGAGAGGGGTGGTTTGCCTGAAGTCCACTACCATTTCTACTGTATTTGCCATGTTTAAGGACAGTTGTTGCTGCTAACTCATCATCATTGGCTTCAGAATCTTCACAGCTTTGTGTAGTTGAATCTTCCGTAAGTCCTTCTGTGAGCTGGCGGTCGATTGGGGGAGGGGAGTCTTTCTCACCTTAGTAGTTAGTGATCTGTTCAATAATGTGACTTTTCTAAGTATGCCTTCTTTGCTGCTTAAATCAGTTTCTCCAGCTAGTAATTCTTATTTTTATACAGAATTTTGCCCCACACCTGAATGTTGCCTATTTGAGCTAAAACTATCAGCTGAAACCCTGTTTCAAAAGTGCTTTAGTTGAAATCTCACTATCCTTGTTGAAACTCATTTATGATGTTACAGTTTCTGTGTATTCATCTAGTCCATCCATAAATGCAAGTTAAGGTTCTAACATGCAAAAATAAAACGATATACAAACAGAATCCAGAAACACCACTGCCTTATCACGGCATGAGCTGAAGATTGACTAAGATGAGGTGGAAAAAGGTCCTTTAGTCCAATGAACCAAAAAAAAAAACCCTGAACTGCAGATTATTACTATTATCAGGTAATAAAGTGGAAACTTCTCACTTTTAAAATGACAGCAGTTGGTCTTATCAGTTTCCGAATAGTGTTGTTAAATGAAGAGGTGATAAACACAGTGGTAAACATGAACCCGTCCCAACATTTTTGAAATGTGTTGCTGGCATCAAATTCAAAATGGACATATTATTTGCCAAAGGCAGTAACATTTCTAAGTTTCTGCTGTCTTTATGCTATATTTAATTAAGTTTCGGCTTTAGTTGATTTGCAAAATTTCCTTCTGTTTTTGTTGGTTTTCCACTGCATCCCAACTTTTTTGAAAATGAGGTAGTAATGATATTTTGAGATAAGGTGCGTGCTCCGCCACTTTTATAAAGAAACAAGTATTGCGCTGTTAGTGTTTGGGTTGTTGTCTGTGAGTATATAAGTGTGTGTATGTGCTGTCCTGTGTTGGGCTAGTGTGTGTTGCTTTGTGTTGGGGGTTATGGTCACCAGGGAGGGGGAATGTGGCTTGTGGTGACCGTTGTGACCCAGCGGGTTTTTCAGTGCTTTATGTGTCTTTTCTGCTGGCGCAAATAAAAGAGCACCTCCCACAGCAGAAAATATACCAACACAGCAGTCGTACCAGAAGTAGGATAGCACCACCAAGTGACCAGAAGTTGAGCAGCACATCAGCAAACTCAGAGGAGGATCGTGGCATGGATGGAAGCCGGCCAAAGAGAACATGGTGAAAGAGAAGCCATGAAAGAGGCTCTTTGGCAGCCAGTGTCGGAACCCAGCTGGAACCTAGCGAGAAGAAGATATCTGTCTACCTCGCTATGTACTTTGAGTAGCTACGAATAGCTGGACAGTGTCCAGGAATTCAGGTGTGCCTGTCAGTGGAGCACCTAGAAGTGTTGAACAAAGCTTCTTATTGGTTCTAAGTAATCTGGTTGTACATTATGTTCTAAGTGATCTGATACGACATTGTGTTATAAGTGATCTGATAGTACATTATGTTCTAAGTGATCTGATAGTACATTGTGTTATAAGTGATCTGATAGTACATTGTGTTATAAATGATCTGATAGTACATTGTGTTATAAGTGATCTGATAGTACATTGTGTTATAAATGATCTGATAGTACATTGTGTTATAAATGATCTGTTATTACATTATGTTCTAAGTAATCTGATAGTACATTGTGTTATAAGTGATCTGATAGTACATTGTGTTATAAATGATCTGTTATTACATTATGTTCTAAGTGATCTGATAGTACATTGTGTTATAAGTGATCTGTTATTACATTATGTTCTATGTGATCTGATAGTACATTGTGTTATAAGTGATCTGTTATTACATTATGTTCTAAACAATCTGATAGTACATTGTGTTATAAGTGATCTGTTATTACATTATGTTCTAAGTGATCTGATAGTACATTGTGTTTTAAGTGATCTGTTATTACATTATGTTCTAAGTGATCTGATAGTACATTGTGTTATGAGTGATCTGATAGTACATTGTGTTATAAATGATCTGTTATTACATTATGTTCTAAGTGATCTGATAGTACATTGTGTTATAAGTGATCTGTTATTACATTATGTTCTATGTGATCTGATAGTACATTGTGTTATAAGTGATCTGTTATTACATTATGTTCTAAACAATCCCAGCAATTATTTATTATTCTCTGTCTGTACTGTGTTGTGTTGTCTGTCCGTACTTGTTTGTTTGTGTTGCACTTGTGTCTGTATGCACTGTCTATGTTGCACCATGGTCCTGGAGGAACGTTGTTTCGTTTCACTGTGTACTCTGTATGTAGTTGAAATGACAATAAAAACCCACTTGACTTGACTTGACTTGATAGTACATTGTGTTATAAGTGATCTGTTATTACATTATGTTCTAAGTGATCTGATAGTACATTGTGTTTTAAGTGATCTGTTATTACATTATGTTCTAAGTGATCTGATAGTACATTGTGTTATAAGTGATCTGTTATTACATTATGTTCTAAGTAATCTGGTTGTACATTGTGTTATAAATGATCTGTTATTACATTATGCTCTAAGTCATCTGATAGTACATTGTGTTCTAAGTGATCTGATAGTACATTGTGTTATAAGTGATGTTATTACATTATGTTTGAAGTGATCTGATACTACATTGTGTTATAAGTGATCTGTTATTACATTATGTTCTAAGTAATCTGATAGTACATTGTGTTGTGAGTGATCTGTTATTACATTATGTTCTAAGTGATCTGATACTACATTGTGTTGTGAGTGATCTGTTATTACATTATGTTCTAAGTGATCTGATACTACATTGTGTTGTGAGTGATCTGTTATTACATTATGTTCTAAGTGATCTGATACTACATTGTGTTTTAAGTGATCTGTTATTACATTATGTTCTAAGTAATCTGATAGTACATTGTGTTATAAGTGATCTGATAGTACATTGTGTTATAAGTGATCTGTTATTACATTATGTTATAAGTGATCTGATACTACATTGTGTTATAAGTGATCTGATAGTACATTATGTTCTAAGTGATCTGATAGTACATTGTGTTATAAGTGATCTGATAGTACATTATGTTCTAAGTGATCTGATAGTACATTGTGTTATAAGTGATCTGATAGTACATTATGTTCTAAGTGATCTGATACTACATTGTGTTATAAGTGATCTGATAGTACATTATGTTCTAAGTGATCTGTTATTACATTATGTTCTAAGTGATCTGATACTACATTGTGTTATAAGTGATCTGATAGTACATTATGTTCTAAGTAATCTGATAGTACATTGTGTTCTAAGTGATCTGATAGTACATTGTGTTATAAGTGATCTGTTATTACATTATGTTCTAAGTGATCTGATACTACATTGTGTTATAAGTGATCTGATAGTACATTATGTTCTAAGTGATCTGATAGTACATTGTGTTATAAGTGATCTGATAGTACATTATGTTCTAAGTGATCTGATAGTACATTGTGTTATAAGTGATCTGATAGTACATTATGTTCTAAGTGATCTGATAGTACATTGTGTTATAAGTGATCTGTTATTACATTATGTTCTAAGTGATCTGATACTACATTGTGTTATAAGTGATCTGATAGTACATTATGTTCTAAGTGATCTGATACTACATTGTGTTATAAGTGATCTGATAGTACATTATGTTCTAAGTGATCTGATAGTACATTGTGTTATAAGTGATCTGATAGTATATTATGTTCTAAGTGATCTGATAGTACATTGTGTTATAAGTGATCTGTTATTACATTATGTTCTAAGTGTTCTGATACTACATTGTGTTGTAAGTGATCTGTTATTACATTATGTTCTAAGTGATCTGATAGTACATTGTGTTGTAAGTGATCTGTTATTACATTATGTTCTAAGTGATCTGATACTACATTGTGTTGTAAGTGATCTGTTATTACATTATGTTCTAAGTGTTCTGATACTACATTGTGTTGTAAGTGATCTGTTATTACATTATGTTCTAAGTGATCTGATAGTACATTGTGTTGTAAGTGATCTGTTATTACATTATGTTCTAAGTGATCTGATACTACATTGTGTTGTAAGTGATCTGTTATTACATTATGTTCTAAGTGATCTGATACTACATTGTGTTGTAAGTGATCTGTTATTACATTATGTTCTAAGTGATCTGATACTACATTGTGTTGTAAGTGATCTGTTATTACATTATGTTCTAAGTGATCTGATACTACATTGTATTGTAAGTGATCTGTTATTACATTATGTTCTAAGTGATCTGATACTACATTGTATTGTAAGTGATCTGTTATTACATTATGTTCTAAGTAATCTGATAGTACATTGCGTTCTACGAGATCTAATATTGCATTAGAGTGATCTGTTACATTATAAGTGATCAGCTGTTCTTGGTTCCATAGCAGCTGTTTAAAAGTGTCATGCTAGCTCATCAGTGTTTAAATTTATCCAAGACCAAACACATGCTACTGTTTATTTACTTTGTTTGTTTAATGTAGTATGTTTACAAACAAAACAAACAACAAACCAAGGATGATCTAAAGCCAAGAAAACGATTGGCTTGAACAGTGAATCTGAGTAGTTCAGAGAGTCAGATGGTAATGATTCTTACTTGCACAGTCATTCAGAGGCAGAGCAGCACAGCTGAGCTGTAAATATAGAACAAGACAAGACAGTTGTAATACACGCACACACACACAGACACTTAAACACTTTGGTTGTTGATAGAGAGAAGCAGAGGGCTCAACCTCGACATTCATTTAATGAGGTAATTGTGGTGAGGACAGCCACTCAGATTTATACACTCTGGAAGACTGTGTGTGTGTGTGTTTGTTGGGAGTTCTCAGTGACCTCTACTATGTTTGCTTTGTCTTCTAATAGCCTCTTCAAATAGACTGAGTTCAGAAGACTGTACTGAGTCAGGCGTTTGGCTGTAAACTCAGATAGCGTGTTGTCTTCTGGAGCCTCCACTGCGCTTGCTTCAGCTCACAGGTAAAGATAAGATCATCTATTCATTTGTCTATCTCTTCTTGTAGCACATCTTCATCAAATAACTGTGTTATTTATAAAGACCCTGTTTTCCCTATGTTTTTTTTTGTGATTTAATGCTCTATAATTCTATTCTATTAGAAATGTACTGTCCAAAAAGACTGTAATGAAACCTTTGGTCAACGATTTGTTAATCCACCTAGAGATAAATTCATCACCCTGACCATAACGCCACTGAAATAAATTAGCATGTGTGTGTCATGTATTTTCACCATGGTAAATGTACTAAACAATGGTTGACTAATAAAGTGAAATACTAAGTAACTTTCTAAACCGTGTCAGAAAATCATACAGTAGCTGGCAGTAATGAGTACATCTATGGTAAACTATGGGACCCTCAATAAAAACAACAATACAGTAAAAGATAATATTAAAAGATACATGTAATAATTATATATCTTTTATAAATGAAAAGTGTAGGGTCTCAAAAATGTATACGTCTAGAAGCTTAGACAAAAATGAGGCAGGGATATGTTTACCATAAACTATTGAGTGGCTATATGTGACCATAATATCATATTTTAAATATGAAATATTTATTATTAAATATTGGGGCAGTAAAAAGAGACCTGTGATGGCAGGAAAAAAAGGTCAATCGCTACAGCCCATTAGCCAGACCCTAAACACAGCCGAGGCAGAGACGGCTGCTAACAACAAATGTCAAGAATCGTGTACGCATGGATGAAAAGGTTTTAGAAAATGGATGCACTGATTGCAGATGGCTGGTTTTCTACATTCAAGCAGATTGTATGCAAATCAAATAGCTACCTGGTAGTATTTAACCTCAACCCTGTAGTACTTGCTAGCTTTTGGTTGAGTTTAATACAGCAGTATTCTCTAAATCTAGGCAAGCTAAGTGGTTCACAGATAGCAGCAGCCCCCTCTGTTGGCCAAAACAGGTTCAACCTCAGACGGCTGATCAGCTGCTGGGCTGTAGGTTTTTCTTAGGACAAATAATAATCATTGCAAATCTGTACTTTGGCTTATCAGCTTTGTCTGTAGCATTTGTTTTAAGGCAAACCAAGTACAAACTAATGAAGATACATGTGTACATTTTGTTATTCAGTTCACAGATATCATCTTATACTCCCGGTCAACACTATCCACTAAAGAGTCATTGACCTGTAAGAGCACCACTCTCTAGGCTATGGGCACCCATGGTAGGGCCAGTGGTCAGGTAGAGTGTGTCTTGGAGGAGTCATGTTCTTCTACAGCTCTGAACAGCGACCAGTTTGAGGAAGACAAAGCTAACACACGGCTTTTCTGCTCTCTCTGCAAAATAGCCGTTAACTCACCGTCCCAGCTACAGGAACATAACAGAGGTAATCACACACTCTCACCCCACACACACTGTCACATAACAGATCCAATTTTACAAATCCACATTTGTTTTGCCCTAATGAGACACACATCAGATTTGAGTCACTCTGGCTTAAAATTATTATTTCTTAAAGTGACACACTTGTGGTGTTTTAAGAGCCACAAATCAGATCTGAGCCATATATTTATGTGGTCCTATATTGGATGTGATTTGTGGAGCTCATGTCTTTTTCCCATATTACCATCTTTGGTCCGTTGCATATTGTCATGTACATGATACATTTGCTTCATAATGCCTTTGCTTCATGATCGGTACTAATAAACACTAAAAGCACAGACATTAATTGCAAAGACGGCATTCTCTGGAGGTGGGCTAATGTCCTGTCTAGGGCAGATACACAGCAAATTCACAATGAATGAAGCATCATGTAAAAAAATAAAATGAAATAAAACAAAAAAACTTTTTACTGTCTCATGATCAAAAACAGATCTGTTTCTGATTTGGAACACATACAAAAGTAGCTCAACTTTGCAATCATAAAAAGAACAGTCATTTTTGCATTGTACATAGCCGTAAACACCTATACTACCATGTTCAATATAGGTATTAACAGGAAACATGTCAGCAGCATCTAATGTAAAGAGAAAATGCCAGCAAAATTCCTTATTAGACGCAGCGTAATGACAGTAATGACAGATGTGGGGCAGTTGCAAACCCACCAGTGAGAACAGACTGGATCAAAAAAACAAACAAAACAAAAGCAGAATTGAGCAATAACATTTTAATGATATGTACAGCTGCAGATAGCTGATGATAAGAGGGTATTTACTGGTCATAAACATTTTATTGCTGTGTCTTTGTAGAGTTTAAAAATACTGCCCGACCTACAGCACGGCAACTGTCCTAAAGTTAGCTTCAGTAGCAGTGGTGCATATATATACATACTCTGGAAGCTCTGAAGCTCCAAACATCTCAGGCCTTCCTTCCTTCAAACCTATTTCAAGGGCAAGGCCCTCCTATTTCATGATTAATGATGTCCCATAACAGCAAGTGAACCCATGAGGTGAAAATGTCTACCCCTGCAAAATATCTGTCATCTCAATTTCACAACCCAGCCGCTCACATCTAATACAAGTGTCAGACGGCAACACCTAGGGCAGTTCATAAGACAAATATTGTGGAAACGAATCACTGGTGATGGGTGAAGAATTTAAGATATTTATGTACATGCACTGCCAATTAAAAGTTTGCAATCATTTGTCTTATTAGTAATTGCAGAATTACATTTAGTAAATGTATAATGTAGCAGAACCTCTGAAGAAGCACTGATAGTGCAGATGTGTAGGGTCTTCTAGATGTCTAGAAGCTTAGACAGAAATGAGGCAGGGATATGTTTACCATAAACTACTGAGTGACTGCAGGGGGCAAATCTTGCTCTAAAAAGTGTAACGGACACAAGCAGGTAGATCAGCTACTCAACTAAGTGAGCGGAGGTGATGTTGGAAAACAATTGTTAGTATTTGAACAGCAAAACAAAACTATCTGCACTATCAGTGCTTCTTCAGAGGTTCTGCTACCCAAATTCATGGACACACATTCCCAAGGAATGAAACTGGACAAGCAAGCATTTTTTTCTTCGAGACATTTCACAAAACCTATATTCGCTGCACTGACAAACGTTATGATGTAAAGTTAGAGCGAACACAGACACAGCAAGTAATGTAACTAATGTAAGCTAGTTTGTGGGTTAGCAAACTGCTGCTGGTGTGATGCTAACCGATATTAGCAAAAGGGAAAATACAATACTGACCTACTGGTTCTGTGAAACAGCAAAAATAAGTTAATGATCCCCACCTGTCCAGCAGAAACACAGCAACCTCCTTCTCCCTTTTCATACCTTCCATCTCTCAATGAAGCTGAAGTCGGCTTCTTTTTCACCAGCATCTTGTTTGAATTTACTCGTCCCTCAGATGCAATAATGTAACTGCAGCACCATTTAAGAACAAGAAACTGGTGACTACAGCCTTGTCTGGGACATCTCTATACAAACATTCTTTGTGTTTTTGTATTTACATTGAAATTTATAACAAGTGCTGTAATTCTAGCATGTATTAATTAATTAATACAGTTATTTAGCCTGCTGGTTTGCTGATCAGCCCCAGTTTAAACAGCACTCTGCTTAAACAGCACTAGAGTCAAGGGACATACTTAAAAACAGTCCAATAACTCTGCAGTAATAACTCTTTTCTTTTCTTTTCTTCTCAAATAGGCACTAAGCATAAGACCATTCTGGAGGCACGCAGTGGTCTGGGACCCATAAAGGCTTATCCACGCCTGTGCTTCTCCTCTAATTCAGGCCACGGCACTCAGGAACGTACATTTCACTGTGAAATCTGTAACGTCCGAGTAAACTCTGAACCCCAGCTTAAACAGGTAGTCATAATTCATAATCTTAATGTTTAAATAAGTTAAAATACTTAAAGGCTTATAGTTCTTGCTTCATACAAATACTAGTGATTTAGGTTTTCCTTTTTTTTTGGTTTTAGATGAGACTCTATCTCTGTTCTTCCCTTCATATTTCTCTCAGCATATATCCAGCAGGAGACACAGAGATGCAGCAGCAGGGAAGATAAATCCACTAATAAACCGACACAAGACCCTCAGCTCAACAGAGCTCATGGTAATAACCTTCAGTGATACATAAGTATTCCAACTTTGTTATTGTTGCTGCCGATGATTGAAATTAATATGACAGCTGTGCTCATTGAAAATTTGTTTTTCTTCTGTACAGTACACTCTGTTGTTTCCTAAAGACTTGACCAAACCAGTCAGTTATGGACTTTTACCCAGTTCCATGGCAGTTGCTGTGACAGCCACATCCAGTCCACTCACTCTCTGTACTCCTGGACCCTCTCCACATCCGTATCTCCCGACCATCCACACCACACAGTTTAACCAAGCCCTCCTACGACCTGCCCTCAGATCCATGTACTCGTCCTATAAACCAGTCCTCTTCTCTCCTTATTGATGGTTGAGTGGTGGAGTGCTACTGTAATACTACTGTAATATTGTTATACTAAGTGGGATTTTTGTGGCCCCCCCCCAAGAGCTGATCTGGGCTGCCATCTGCCAAGGTACCCCTGAGACCTTACACACATGTAAATGTTCTTAAATATTTTTGTATTTATTTGTTTATGTTCACTCAATTTACTTTATTTTGTCTATACCATTTGCACTTGCACACTAGTTCTATTAGAGGGCCGTCATATGTGTCACGTGAATGATGTGAGACCAGCTGCCATGCTGGTATTGCAACAACATTAGCAAGTTTAGTACATCTGGAGTAAACTGTTACATCAATTAACACCCACAGACGAGTGATTACAGGGGGGGAAAAGAGGACTGACAAGGCTAACAATGTTCACTTATACTCCTGACTGGCTGTGGCATCGCTGAAGAATGAAATCACAATCTTCCAAAGAAAACAATTATTTAAATGTCTTATCTTCAAAGAAATTGTAAGACAAAAATATACAAGCAAAATAAAAAATAGTCACAGGCAGCGTATACACAACTATTAACATGCGTATTGATTAATTAAGAGTGTTTTTGGAACAAAAAGAAGTTGAATGGCTAATAATTATCTCTGGTCATTTTTGGTGCAATGAAAATTAAAATAGAACAATCTAGAAAAGACTTTATTTCATGTTTTTTTTTTAAAGATGGGTTATATGTTAACTGCTTCTTGTGGAAGGGAAGAAGAATTTCTGCAAAAGAATAAAAGGCAGACGTCAATAGGTATAATGAATGACCTGATAAAGTCTGTAAGTGTGACAAAACAGAATGGAACAGGCTCTTGCAGTGAAAACAAAGCTTGGGGCTTTAAAATATAAGGAGGGTAAGCCAGTGTTGTGGTCAGCATTTCGTTGACATACTTTTGGTAGCTGTCGTCAGTGATCTTTGATAAGTTGCTTTTCAGTTATGGTTAAACTTTTAATTATTTCTTGCCACGGCCGTATGTAAAGTGAGAAAAGAAACAGAACCCAGTGCCACATTTAACACAAGTCAATACATTTAAGTCACAGTCAATATTTTCAATAAGCTACGCAAAACATATACAACAATGTACAACCATTAAAAACAGGATACTGTAGGCAGTAAACAGAGAATAGTGTGAAGGGGTATGTTAGTCCTCTGCAGCAGTGACAGTTCTAGCCATTAATGTAGCTTTTCAGTCCAGTCAGTTTTTGATCATCTTTTGTGGCCAGCATTCTTTTCCATACCTGCTGGAGAAGCAGCACCACTTTAGCACACACTGACCCCACAATATCTGCCACTGAAATTACAGGACCTAGACTTGCAGAGCCAGACGTGGCCTTGTAACAAGAATTTAGACCTGGGGACAATTTAGGCCTGTTGTAATTTAAGTGCTGGGTTGTGTTGAAAATCTGCAACAAACAAGTCTTCACCCAGACTTTCCCTCCTAAACCTGCCAGAAACACCTGCAGTGCGGTTCATTTTAGAAGTCCCTGTTAACACAACATAAAATACTGTTCTTTTGTATAAAACTAAACTTGGGTGTTTAACATACAACAAAGCTTAAATGAAAAAAAAACTGAATGGAAATAAATGATAAAACCATTGGGGTCTTAATATTTCAATGAACATGTGTAATTGCCAGTCTGACTCATACAGAAAGCTAAACAAAATTCTGGTATAAATGAAAGTGTTTTGGGTGGTAATTCAAATTTACAATTTAAATGTACAAAAGTACAACAGCAGACACACTACTGCTTATGTACAATTTTTATTTGCATTGTTACGGCAGCATACACAGCATTGAGACAGAGAGGCTATGTTTTCTAGTTTTTTACTCTGTATTGTGGTGTTGGAGTTATCAGGTCACACAGCTTTATGATTATTTAAGAAATTTGGAAATTTGCAGTCGGGTTACCAGCCATTATGTACATAACGGGATACCAATGTTGCATCTCTTTGTAAATAAAATCCTCTGCGCAGTGTTGCAGACCACAGCATTGTGTGCACTGTACAGTTTTTATGTGCCAATAGTTTAAGGAAGGTAAAGCTTATATCCTTTTTTACTGATGAATGAAGATGTATGCAACATGCAGCTAGATAGATGGATAGCTGGATGGACAGATGGATAGCTGGATGGACAGATGGATAGCTGGATGGACAGATGGATAAATAGTTGGACAAATGGATAGCTACAAAGTTAGCTAGCTTACTAAGATGCTTACTTTAGTGTGCTAGGGTGCTGAGACTCGAAAAGAAGGTGTGGCCAGCCATGTTAGCCTGGTGATTGGTTAGGAACAGCTTACAGAAGCATTACCCACTATTAGGCCCACCTATTGGGAAGGTATTCATAAGACACTTTGTACATGTATATTTGGGACCCAGGGAAACAAGATTAACTTAATACAGCAGACACACCACTAACCTCTACCATCAGCCTCTTGTTTCTTGTTAAACAGTCTTGCCTAAAAGTAAGGGGTAATGTTAAATTTCACTGCTCATAATGTACTCCACAACTACAGCATACGTCTTAATCTGTCTGTTTCCTATTTAAAGTTTCTCGTCCAGCTAAAACATCACAATAGCATCATTTTCTCGTTAGCGGGTAATACTTAAATGTTTTGTAAAATCATACTATGTGCTAAAATGAAAAAGACAGATCTAGCATGTGCGTTGGGCATGCTTGCTGGGGAACTAGATCTGGACAGCCAGATTGCCTCCTGATCACACAACAAATTATGAGAATCACTTTTAACAGACCATTAAAATCATGGCTTTTATTGTCCAGAGTGAAAGACACACATTTTTAATTAAACAACAAATATCCCTAAAAGTATATATGTATGTGTATGTTTGTGTGTGTGTAGATTTGCTTTACCTGGAGAGCTGCAAGAAGCACAAGCGCCCACTGTTTGTAAAAAGACACGTGTTAAGCCACGGAGACCTCTTGCTATGTTCATGTTCAGGTTCATGTTGTCCTCCCTCCCCTCATAAATATCTGACCATGAGTCTGAATTTTCAATATTGTGGGTGAGCAAGTAAGCCAATATTTAGGCTTAGTTGTGCTGTTTTTAATCTGTTTTATAGAAAAGTGTCAGTTGTTTTGAGAGCAGAGGGTTCTCACACCTCCCCCTTTAACCCTAAATGCTTGTTAGTAGGTCAACACAGAGAGCCAACAGTGTCTGATAATCTGATAAGAATGAAGAGGAAAAAAACGTATTAATTAAAAGTGCCCAAGCAGATTCCCATTCCGCCAGTGGAATGGACACTAAGGAACCTGCAGGAAGAGGTTAACTCCACTGAAGGTAATCACCCATAGTTTGTAGGAAAAGTTATCCCTCACTCTGTCTCTCTCTCTGGAGGCCTCATGGTGAATAAGAAGAGTACAGTCTGAGTTCAGTCTGGTAGCGGTTTTGGTAACGGTTGTACAGCCGTCTACAGTCCGGTGTACCAGTACCAAGAGAGGATTTACAATACTGTCAAATAAAACCTGCCTGGATTCATCAGATATAGACCTGCACCATAAGGCTAGGTAAAACATTCACAAACACATACCAACTCAGGTCTGTGTCACATCCACCCATATTAACCAGCCCTGGACAGTATGAGCTGAAAAGTGTTTAGCTGTTGCGAGACGTAGGAGTAAGTACTTGAATGTCATATATTTTTTTTTCCGGCTAGCACGTAATCCAGGCAAGTTATTTGTACAGTCTGGTTGAAAATTCAAGTACACTTATTTTAATGAATAGAGAAAATTCAAAGTCACAAGGAATAAGATACGTAGACAGGTTTTTCTGTTTATTAGTTCTAATTTTTTCTTCAGATATTGCTTTTAAACAAGTAACACATTCACATGTAACATGTAAGTAAAATACAACAATAGATGCACTTTCCATGTTTTAGGCATTCTAAGCATGAATTACTTTTTTGTGATCATTAAATTATGTTGCTGTTGTGAAAATAAAAGTTTGATTCTGTGCAATTTATAGTTATACTTATTTATTTGAAAACTTAAAAGAGTGCATTTAATTCTATTACCTTTTTTTAAAAAATTATATTTGAGGCAATAAGTTACCTGTGATATTTTGAGTAGACTTGACTTATCAGGGTTTACAGTGCAGACTCACATAATAAGAGCGTCCAAAAGCTGCAAAGAGGGTTCTGATTTCCACATATATTAAATATTTGTAGTCTCTAAGTGATTAATGTTTTAATTACATTTTTGACAAATAATAAATATTTAAAATGCTGTTTAATTAAATGTTTACATTGGAACTAAAATTTGTACCACTACAACTTTCGGTGGGGCCAGGAACCACTGGATAAAAACCACTGCTCTACATGTTCAAATAAAATATATTATTAAATGTTATATTTAAAATATGTTATGTACAAGAAATAAAAATAAGAAATTACAATGAACAAATTTTATTTTTTTTCTTGATTTATGTATTCTAAAAAATCTTAATCTGGTTTGGGTCATATCTTGGATTCTGGCTTGACTCAATTATCACAATGTCTAGGTCTTGACTGTAAAATCAGTTCAAACTTAAATTTGTAATGTAACTAATTACAGACCTGTCTTGAGTCTCAAACTTTTTTTAACTAAGTTAAGTACATGTAGAAGTAAATACAATTTGTTTAATACAAATACAATCATTTGTTTTCACATATTTACTTTCTAGCTGGGAACCTTCCATCATACAGTCCCAACAGGCATTTTGTCCCCTCGGTTTCCCAGTTATGGATGCCTGTCACTTGCAGCTCAGGAACCCATAAAGTTCATAATAAGTCATATTAAGCTCTAAATTCAACCTAAGTTATCTCCTTTATTAATACTTATTTACTTGTGGATTTTCACCACACCTTTACTTAAACAGGTTTTGTCAGTGCTCTTTCCAACTCCATCGTTAGCAAATAATAATGATGGTATTGAGTAACCAGTCCTACACTACACAAACAGCTCAAAGAGTCACAAGAGCATAGGTGTAAACAGCCTATTTAAACAAAAGCACATTCTTACATAGGTAAATGATTCATTTATTCATTCATCTTCTAAGCTGCTAATCCTTTGAGGTCAGCTCAGCACTTATTAGACAGGAATCATCCTGGACAGATCACCAGTCCATCACCAGGCAGAATCATGGACATGCACATTCATACACACACACACAATACTGGTCACCCAGGAAGTTTGTTATTTTTCTTAATTTTATTAACAATTAATTTAATAACATTATTGATAAATTATTTTAATCTTTTTAATTATTTAAATTATAAAACATCTTATCCTTCTGGTTTGCTAGGGGTGCTAGAACCTATCCCATCACTCTATCGATAAATTATTTCTGGCCTAAAATCATACAGCAGAGATTATGTGTTTAACAGCTTTATTAATTAATTAATTTAGTTAGTTATTTTTTTAGTCATTTGTTCTTCTGGTAGAGGTCTAATGAAACAGGCTGAGTAGTCATCAACACAAACAACTCTTGTGATTTACTCTAAAAACAGTTACGTCTATCAGAGTATTAAGCTTGAAGAAGGCAAACGTAGAGGCCAGACTGCTCTTTAGGCCTAAGTGACTCACTGGTGGTTGAATGGTGAGAGGCTTCAGGCACACCAGCAGGTGGTGATGTGAGCACAGGTGAACAGTTCACGCTCAAGAGTTTTTACTCATTCGTGTTGCATAAAGGTTTTTAAGCATAAATCATTTTTCAAATCAGTCTCATTCTAAGCTGCAGGAAGATTAACTCACACAAAGTTAATAACCATGATTGATGTGCCCCTGTAGAATGCCATTCTATATAAAACAGTGTAAATATGAATAAAGTAAGCTGTGACTGTTTCTAAGTCTGTTTCTCAGCAAGAATGGATGAACCTGTATTTAGGTGAACCGTTGGAGAATTGTCTGGCCTAGAAAATATGTACAATGGAGCACATACAAAGAACATACAGCCCACCCAATTAAATCCAACAGAAGAAAACTGAAAACAGAAATAATCATTTGAAAAATCTTTTTTTCTCTGTCTGTTCACCGTGAATTCATCTAAAAAAAACTATAGATACTAGTTAGAGGAGAATCCTAGAAACGAACAGACAGGGGCTAAAATGAGTAGACAGGGACTAAAATGAGTTTAAAATTCTATTTTCATATCAAATTTGAAGTGGCTGCTTATGATTGCACCAACATTACATGTCATTATGCTTTAATAGGTTTATTGGTGACTTGCATAAATCATATATTTTAAAAGAACTGTGATTACAGCCTGTCTGCATGTAACATTCCTATTATCATATTATCACTGTGTGAATTATGAATTATTAGCCTGATTTTTTTGCACTGATCAGATTATTTTGTATATATAAACATACTCACTGATGGATGTGAGTCACTCTTAGTCAAGGCAAGGCTAAAACCACTGTTAAATGCCATGACACAAATCATTACCTATAATTTTAAGCAGATTACATAGAGAGAAAACATTACAGGGTATTTCCCAGAATTCCTTTTCTCTGAGTGCACATTAAAGACAGTCCTAGACAAGGCAAACTTTGCACTGAGCATGCTCATGAAAAATTCCTCACCCAGAGCCGCATGCCAAAATGCCCAGATTGTGATAACACCCCATCCTGCACACACACACACACACACACACAGACATCATGTATGAGTCATACATGAGACTCTGTAGAGGAAGGAAAGTGGAGGATCGTGACTGCTAAAGTGATGCATCTGTGCAAACTTTCCAACTTCTCTATTCTGTTAGTTCAGTGACCAAATGCTCTGAACTCACTGAACTTAATAACAGCTGGCGTAATGACAAAGCTCCAAATATGTTCCTCATTTTTCATACACTTGTGGTTTGTCCCCCCCACATACACTTTTATTTCAACCAATTCAGTGTTGTAGAAAGTTTGATTAAATCCGGTTTGGTTTCTATGCATTTGTGTTCTTCCATCCGTCTTTCCATTACCATTTTTCTATTTCCTTTCCTCCAGCACCATCACAGCTTCACTCAGAACAACAGCACACGGACAGCATACCTAGTCATCCATCAGACTTAATAACTTTTAGGACCTTTTTAATACCTCTCACAAGAAAAATTAATACTAATACTATTATGGTGACAGTATACACATGATTTATTAAACTAAAATAAAAAACTCAGTCCCGCTTAGGGAACATAACTGACTTTCCATTAGCAAGAATATTTATCAAATAAACAAATCAGCCTCAGCAAACTTTATACCCAAAAATAACAGCAGTAATACTCTGTACATTCTTTAATTTCTAAATTAAACAGCACCAAACTTATGCCAGAAAAAAATCTACACAGTTGTTTGACTGGGTTCGTCCATGTCTCCCATGTATCGCAGCTCGGCAGTCTTCTTATCAATCTCGCTAGTGGGGATTAGTGACTGCTCTCTTTTTTCTTTTGCTCGTCTCCTCAGTGTGTTTGACTTTGTTATCAGTGTTGTCATCTTGGTCCCTGCAGTATTCTCTGCTTGTTCTGCAAAATTGACTGCATCCTTTTGGACTCTCGCACACATTTATGTACATAGTGTGTTTTCTGCAATAACAACAACAATAATATGCAACACTTTACCAAAATTATGTTATTCTTTTATATACTCTCATGTTATTTCAGATGTGTTTCTATTTTAATTTATTTATTTTATTTTGCACAGCTTATGGCTTACCTTGAAACGTTCGAACAGCCCATAAATTGCGAGCCACACAAACAGGACCGAATGGGTGGCATTTGTTATCGGTTGTCCAGTATCTTATATCCAGTATCTAATATGTAGATCCAATTGTTTATTTTAGTGGTGCTGTTCAGGCTCTCGTCAACCACAATGACAAACACAATGATACTCGTGAGATGAGCTTCTTTTTATTTAAGGAGCAAGTCTAAACTGTAAGGTATGCTGTCTTGCCCCTTCCACAGGTGAATGTTTTCACAAGTTCGTAATAGGGAAACATTTCCCAGAACACTGTGTGGATGTTATCATTTGAAGTGTACTAGTGTGTGTCTACTTATTATATGCAAAACCCACAGCACTTCTGCCTATTCTGCCTATGCATATTGTGTCTAGTTTACACTACATGATTTAGCCTGATTTTCCAGTCACCAACCACTCAGCACTCGCTCAGTCGTGTACTGTGAAGTGCTGAAAGAAGCTGCCGAGCCCTCGCCGACTAATTGCAGACGCTCGGCCAGTGTTGCCATCTCATCAGTAAGGATAAAGTAAGTATTGGCTGTCCTAAAAGTCGCCAGAAGTCGCTAAATGCTGTCATCGCCTTATTTACATAATTGTCCGTTTGCGTGTATTTGAAACGGTAGAATAAAGGAATAATGTTGTGGGAGAGAAGAGTGAGTAAAAACACCCTTAATATGTTATATAGATATAAATATGTTAGAACTACAAATTAACTATGCATAAATTAACTTCTGTTGATTCTTTTTTTTGTTACACTGAAGATGTATTTATATTTACATCCGTGAGTGTAGTGGGTCGTGGTGTGGTGAGAGTCTGCTCTGACTGTGAGACTGTGTATCCCAGCAAACATCTAGCATGTTTAATATCACCGTGAGTCGACAGCAGCTTCTAGCTACAGGCCAATGAGGTGGCGTGGAGAGAGGACCGCATGACCGTTCACTCAATCTCTCTACGTTTCCATTGATGAAATTAAATATTACCTGCAGTAACCCGCCTCTATCCATCTTCTCATGCATATTCATTCTTTTTTCTTCTTTCTTTTGTCACTGCAGATCAGCGCAGTAACTTGTGCTGCTTGTTTGCTGATTTTGGAAATAGCGTATGTTCTACGTGGTGTAGTTAGTTCTCACATAGGTTTAGTTCTCACGAGACTTGAGTTCCTGTGTGTTCTCGTGTTTTTGGACAGCAGCCAGAGGAGTAGGCGGTTCCCCAGTGTGAAAGTCGTGTAATTCACGATCCGTGTTGCCGATCAGTCATGTAGTGTGAAAGCCACAACAACTAAAAGACTCGCGATTATAGCACAACCAGTCAGGGCTGGAGTGGGCCCCATTTTTTAGCCCGGGAGCTTCATGCCCAAATCCGGCCCACTAGACCTAGAGATGTGGCAGTTTTTCATTCATTCGTTTACTTTTATGCTGAAATTTATTTAAATTGCACAATTAAAAATATTTTCATAGCAAAAAGGGATAAATGCAATGAATGTAGATTAGTTGATCACAAAGCTTTTAATTTAATTAGATTGAAAGCACTAGTAACAACTATTAAACAAATAAGATAAATAAATAAAAAAGTGTTACAAGAATCAAATAACAGTTTTCTCTTATTTACTTTGCAGTTATGGAAGATGTTGTTTGTTAAATCTGTTTGTGTATTGGTCTTTCAAACATGAATAATATTCCATAACTGGTTAATAAATGTTTCTTTTTGTGTAAATATATAATGACTTAAATAATTGAAGGGAACTGAAGAAAAAGCATTTACATTTTAAACCCCTAATATTTTAGTCGACTGAATCGATTGTAGATACTTTAATGCCTAAAGCAAAGACTAAACCTGGAGAAGCAGTGTTTTGTTATTATGCTGCTCTTGAGAGCCAGTTAACAGAGAGCATTAGAAAAGCTCAGATACTGGAAACAAATCTGGACTGTAAACGGTTCTAATTGAGCAGTTTTCATTTTAAAACACTGTTAACTCTACAAGACTTGTATACCTTCTTTGTTAAATATTTTAATTATCTTTTTAAATTATATAAAAGATATATAAGATACCCTAAAAATAAAAATAAACTTGCCTTGTCCATGTGGGTCGGATAGTTTAACAGCCGAAATGTCCATATCAGAAAATCTAAATGCCCTAATTAGTCAGTGAGTAGTGTTATGCTGGGGCTGTTTAATTTACTTGAAAGTTAGGGGGTTATTTGTCTGGGGATTATTTCCATGTATGTTAAAAATGGCCAGCGAGTGACTTTGCTAAAAGGGCTTTGTTATTTTGCAAAGCAAGATTTGTCACTATGCTACTAAACGTATTCCATTATAAAGTAATAATATTCTTTAGCTCATCTACTTTTGGACAGGCTTGTATTTTGCCCGTAGTTACAAGACTATCAATTACTTTGTGAAATAGCCCCCAGGAATATTCTTTTCAGTGACTAAGCTTATTTTCTTAAAGTATCAGAAGTGAAACTGGCTTTAGATTCAAGAGACTTTTCTTATTTCAGAACCAGCCCAGACGATTTTGGAGGCCTTTGCTTCAAAGGAGTTGACGGCGCTGCATGCTACTTACAGAGAGTACATGCAGAACATTTACAGAGCCTCTCCTGAGGTGCTTATCCAGTCCTAATCACATGAAATTTAAACAGGTCAGTACTGAAGCTTTAAGGGCTGTGTTACTCTGTCTGTTGTAGTGAACCTGGTCTGTAGCTGAGGTGGTGGTCTGGGGCACCACCTCAGGCTTCACGAAGGGTGTCTTCTCAGGCACCACCACCTCAAACTGAGGTTCCATCCAAACCAACTCTCCTCACTCCACTGACAACTCATTTAGAACTCACAGTCACACTTTCTTCCAGTACTCTGTCTCCACTCTTACCTTGCTGGGCTCCATCCACAGCTCCATCTCCACAGCTCCATCTTGGACTGTCTTTGTTTAAACTTTCATTTATTTAACATGATTTTAAAATACGTTTATTAAATGTTCTTATGTTAATTTTTTGTGCACACCAAAAAATATACTTATGAATTTGATTCAACAGGTTTCTAAAAAGTTTGGGACGGGGCAACAAAAACATGTAAAGTTGTGTAACACTAAAACAAAACATCTTTGTTACAAACAGCGTCCTAGCTTTTCCAGAAACATTATTGTACCCCACATACCATACAGACAGATTCTGGCTTTTGAACTTTTGAACTTTATACTGGTAACAATCTACATTCCTTTTTTTTTCTTTAGCCCATAGAACACAACGTCCGTTATTCCCATAGACGATCTGAAAGGTTAACTCATTAGCACAGTCACAGCACACTCTCCACTGTGCACCAGCTCATTTCAGATGAACTCAAGCCCGGAAAACTCTGCAGCATTACAGGACATATTAACAATCCACTGTGCAAATTACAGTCTTAACCTATATTTGTGGATAAAGTGATGGAAAGAGTTTCTCTAGTAATGTTATAGTTAATAGGTGTGTTCATAACAGCAGTGGAGTTTGAGGAGCGGGTGGATGTGCCCCTGGATAAAACCATGGATGATAAAATGCATTGGACTGGAGTGAAACGTGTGAAAGTTCTTGGCTGGTTAAAAGAAATATTCAGGATTATAACTCTGAGGTTTTGTTTTCCTTTTCTTCTTCTTCACCTACGTTTCTTCTTTCTTATCTTGTTGTCATTGCCAGGCCTTTAATACAGAATAATCTCACAAGAAAACAGTACATAGTAGAATAAATAAGCTGCTTATAACTCTGCTTCCTCACAAATACCACAAAACCTGTCCACTTCAGCAACCAGAGGCAGTATGAGTAACACATAGACACACAAACACCTTTTGTTTGCACTAAAAGGAACTGAAAGAAAGGCTTCAGATTATACAGCTGTTACAATATTGGTCCCTTTTTATTTGATGTAATCCTAGTGGTGCTGCAAAACACTATTTTAACATTATTTAAATAGTATTCAACTATCTTTGTTTACTATACAATTGCCATGTGGTCAGAGAGATTAGGTTGTAAAATTATTGCTATGAGTGACATATTTCTATTGACAAAGATTCCTGTAAAACCTGTAAGGTGTTAATTACTTTGTTGACCTATTTCTGGCAGCTATAGCAGTTGTCTTCTTTCATAAGTGTCTTTTAACCCACTCACAGTGAAGTTGAAATATTAAGTGTGCATATTATAAGCATGCATAGAATTTTCTCCTATTGCAGCTTTGCTCTTTCTTTGTTTATTTTTAATTAAAATGTTCCATATTCAGAGTTCAAAGAATTAAAATGTGCCTAGAGTGAGAAACGGCAGATTTGAAAGTTATTAAAAATGCATGAAGACAGATGATATAAGAAAATTAATATCCTGAACAACTTATATTTATACAGATGTATATTTGACCTTGTGCTAGATGGTTTAAGGACAGATTACTGCAAATACCTGTAATATGGTATTATTCATTCAATAGGTATCTCCAAAAATACTGAAACATTGAATGTGGTTTATATTAGTCTAGACTGTATATTACAGAATAACATAATATCACAAACAACAAATAATAACTTATTAATAATGATGTAATGACAGGCAAATATTTTTAACAGTAGTATACTGCTGAATTGTCAAACCAAGTGTTTAGTCTGGCTTCTTCCACTTCCTTTTTTCCATATGAAATCTTTTCAGTTACTGTAAATGCTTTCTGTAACTCATTCTGAATCACAACAGGCCTTGCAGTAGGTTCTCTAAAAAACTTTCTTTCCAGTTTAGACAATGTGGTGCAGTGGTTTCATATTATTTTACTTCTGTAGAGCATGACTGGAGTGGATTCTGAGAGACATTTATGTTGTATTCTTTCACAGATCTCTGCAGCTTGATGGGTTTTTTTTAGATTTGGAAAGACAACTCAAACTCGATATTTACTAATTATGCTAATATCCTGCATACATTGAGTACATTAACAAATTTAAAAAAAATTAAATCAATCTGAGATTTTGTTATCCAAGTGCACAAATCTGGGGACGGAGTTTACTTCTGTACATTGTGCATTAAAATGTTAAAAAAATTATGTCTGTAGAGGATTTATTAACTTATTGTCATTTAGAAAATCTGCCAAACTTTTGTATACGACTGTAACATTGGGATAAATTATTCCTCAGTATACAACGTTTGTATGAGATGTCAACATCAAACCAAAAAAAAGAAGCCCTCTAACTGTCTATAGATCACTAGGCCAATACTTTGGCTTAATGATTTACTGAGGAAGGACTCATATTGTCATAAACTCATCTGAGGGAGCCCAAGATTCACTTTATCAACTAAGATTTATAATTATAACTACAGGACGTCCATACAGGAAACCTTCAGCTGGAAAGTCCAGAAATAAGAATTGGCAAGTTATATAAACTAGAGTGAGAACATCACTGAAACTCCTCAATGATCGACTTAAGCAAGTAACGCTGACCCCAGTGTCTGTGTTTGTCTGAATTTCACATGTAAATAAACACATGTGGTTTATGTAAAAAAAAAAAATGTTCATATTTAAAAAATAAATATACGGTCACGTAATGTTTGGACACTTGACGTAAAATGTAGGCTTGATGTTCTGGGGGAAACTCCACATTTCATATTTTATCTGCCCCAGTATATTACATTCAGTTCAAATAGTGAATTCGCTACAGTGCTGCTTCTCTAGTTAATAGAGAGAAAAAACTTGACAATTGTGGGTAAAGCAGGCAACGACCCTTCCCTGAATTTATGTTTTAGCATCTGCTATTTTGCCCTAATGAACAGCATAATGTCATAATAAGTTTATTTTTTGGGGACGTCCTCCCTAGCCTCAGACATTAGCAATAGTCAGCATATTTGAGGTGATGCTTGGTGGTGCTCTAATTTACTGTGCAAACAACAGAAAATCATTAGTGTAGTAACAGGCAGCAGATGGTTGGCAAAAATGTTCTTCCTCATACCAGGAAATTCAGACGTTCTATTTGGGACATGTACTGTGTAAGTTCCTTCCAGAATTGAGACACAGTTGGCTCACAACCTCTATCATGCGCATGCACATACGTCACACACACAAACACACACACACGCTCACGCCTCTAAGGCAGGCAGTGAAATTGGGCTGTGGTTGGCAGTTCGGCCAGACACTGAACAGAAGAGAGAGACAAGTGAAGAAGTGAGGGAGATATCACTCCAAAGACAAAAGGGGGTAAACAACAGATAAGAAGAGGAGGAGAAGAGGGTGGCAAGCCAGAGGCTGCTGATTGCCAGTGGATAGACATAAGCTCATCAGCTTTAGGGTAAGAAAGGTGTGTGGGGTTTTTTTTTTTTGGATAGTACTTTTTCAGCCTCATTTATTTTTTTCTATTTCCCATGTGAGTGTGAGCACGGAATGACTATTCTGTAGCCTCCAAAAACAGTATTTAACACAATAGATATGAATAGATACATACAGTCATTGACAGGATTATTAAACTGGGAAGGATACAATATGATGAACTAAAGCACTTAAATGGCACTTTGTTATTTAATTATTAATCTTAAAATGCATGATTTAGCTTATAGTACTATGGACTGTGTACAGTAGAGCTGACTTTAAGAAGTTGCACCTTATACACATAGTACATTAAAATATAATCTAGTAATAATCATTAATTAAATTTTGTTTACTTATTTTATTTATGTCTATTTATTTTTTGCCATTTAATATAATACACAACAAAAGCAATTAGCTGGACAGATATGTATGCGTGAGATCAAAATAAGTGCAAGTCAACAAATCATAACATTTTTAGCATGACCACCACGTTTTCAGTTCTGTTGCTTGTGGTGACGGCCCATATATAAAGCTATGCAAGAGTGCAGAAAAGAAAGTAGCTATTGCAGAAGCAAAGTCAAACCCACACTACCACATGCTAATTTATGCAATTTTTTCTTTAAGAGTCTCACCTGTTATCAATTTAACACATCTTACACTGTCAGATTCATAACTTTCCAGTTATAAATCCAATACATATTATTAAATAAATGTAGATTTATGATTTCATACAGTGCTTGTGCACTGGACATGCAAACATCTGAAACACTATTTACAATAAATTAAAGTTACTGTGTAACTCTGGTTAAGGACATGTTTTAAAAAACACACAATGACAATAAATGTAAAAATGATCAAAGGTCAGTGAACCAGTTTTGCACCACTGTAGTGCATACACGTGCAATGTGAACAGTTGCTTTAAAGGTTTAAAGTACTGTAAATGTTCCGGAGGAGGCAAGGTTTTAGGTAACAGAGGGGTGTTATAGGACAGGATGTGGTACAATGAAAAAGCACAGCGTGTAAATATTACTGTGTCCAGTCAATGTTTTCTGCCCCATTTTAAAATGAGGGCTCAGCCAAAAATGACAAACCACAAAGTTTTCCCCTCTACGTAAAACAGCCACTTAGTGTCTTAGGTCCTTAGCTGTACACTAGAAATGTTAACTAATACTGAATTTTTGGCAAAAGTTTTAACAGCTTTGATCAAAGTATGTTATGTTGATTTATATTTCATGTTTTATATTTATGTTTTTATGCTAATTTTCTTTCTCTCTTGTTTTTAGTTTATAGCACTTAAAGCTTCTGTATGAATGATGCTATATACATAAAGCATGTTATTATTAGTAGTAATACTTTTTCAGACTGATTAATAGTGTGAACATGTTTTTGAGTACTTGCTGATACCAATTCTTATACCATACTGAGTAACCGATATAGAATTAGTTTTTAGTATGAATCATTGCAGTGTAGGACGTAACAGTTGTACCTAAATGCAGTGGAGTTCCCTGTGCTTACTTTCACTCAACAAAGTATTGAATTCGACCGGGGCGCCTAGAATTTTGCATACGACTGTAGCTAACAAGTCACTGAAACCGATAGCCACTAGTTAGCACTGTGCAATCTGCCTGCCTGAATCAGTATTTACTTTTCATAAACTGTATCTGTTCTGTATTCTATTCTGTGTTGAAGAAGTAGACTTAAGACACCGAAAACATTGCGCATTATTGACTACAAATTGGAATAAAGGAGAAACTGTATAATTTCAGAACCATCTTTTTAAACAATTGGACATTTATTAAAGAATTAAGAGAAATTATTATTATTATTATTATTATATATTATTATTTACAATTTATTAGATGTTTAAACTTGTCATTGGCCCCTCTCATGGGCATTAATATATTTTCTTGTGTTCCACCAGGATGATGCTGAATAACACCGATGTCTTTGGCAATGACACGTTCTCCTGCGCCTCTCCCTCCGTGGAAGGCTATCGTTATTTTGGTGTTTTCTGGGGCTCCATCGTGACTATAGTTGGCACACTGGGCAATCTTCTGACTGTGCTAGCCTTTGCCACTGATACTCGTTTACGAACACGGTTTAATGTCCTCATTGTAAACCTAGCTTTCGCTGACCTCCTGTACTGCACCATACTACAGCCAGTCAGTGTGGACTCCTATCTGCACCTGCGCTGGAGGGGCGGAGCCACCTGGTGTCAGATGTTTGGGCTCCTCCTCTTCCTGTCCAACAGTGTGTCCATTATCACGTTATGTCTAATTGCAGCAAGTCGATATTTGGTTGTTGCTCACCGGACGTCCCGTGCAGCTCGTCTACTGCTGTCTCGCCGAGGTATAGCTGTGCTCCTGGCGAGCTCCTGGGTGCTAGGCTTGGCCAGCTTTGGCCCACTCTGGCCAGTCTATGTATTCACACCACAAGTCTGTACCTGCAGCTTCCACCGAACCAGGGGGCGCCCTTACACCACCGTGCTGCTGTTCCTCTACTTCTTCCTCGGGCTAGGCTTTGTGGGACTTTTCTATTTCCTGATCTACCGCAAGGTGCGCATTGCTGCCAAGGCACTGATCAAGTACAGGCCCAGCCGACGTTCTTCAAGGCGCAAGCGGGCTGAGGCTGAAGGTACAGATGGGGATGACAGTGGGATCGGCGTCGGGACCACAGCAACTCATAGCTGTGAGATCAGTGACCAAGTGGTGGAAATAGATCACAGTAAGAATGATGAGACAGAACATTCTGGAACAACCTCCACCATCACCTCGGGGACTCAGCAGACCACATGTCAAGGAGCAAAAGATCCTGCTCAAGCTCCAACCCAAGCTGTAACACCACCAGCCGCCTCAGGAGAGGACAACGAGTTTAAACGTGTAACCCGCATGTGTTTCACTGTCTTCTTATGCTTTGTCGGCTGCTTTGCCCCCTTTCTTCTCCTGAACATCGCAGACAAGAAGAGCCAAGCTCCGCAGGTGGCTCACATGTTCTGCGCTAACCTCACATGGCTTAACAGCTGTATCAACCCACTGCTGTACGCAGCCATGAACCGCCAGTTTAACCAGGCCTATAAAGACCTGCTGTCCAAAGCTTTTTGGCCACTAGCACGCTTATGGAGAAAACGCTGAAGTGCATCTAGTTTACAATGCAGAAAACCTGAGTTAATGCTGGCTGAACAAGCGGTGGTCCACAAAACAGAACAGCAAACTGGAAAATTAAGCTTATGCTAGTTGCAGTGAGTCATCGAGCAAGAATAGCACAGCAAGTTTCCTGCAAGAGACTGTCTAAGGAAAAAAACTAGAACAAAGACTCCATTCCATTTCAACTGTAGAGAAATGAATATCAGTTAGGAAGGTTATATTTACCATAATGTATTGTGGACAAATAGCTGTGCCTTCAGAGGTAGCAGAAGTTCTTTACTTAAGTACTGGTAAAGTATTAGTAATCTAGTTCAAGTATGTCTTGAATAAAAGTATGTGCTCTGAATTGTACTTAAAATAAAAATGTGGAATTATTTCTTTAAAAATACATTTTTCTTAGCAGGATATGTTTTTTATTGAGGGGTGCGTGTCAATGAAACTGAGCATACATAAAAATTGATACAAGGCTAAAATGTTTGAATTACATATATCATTTATAAAAGTCCATTCATCTAGAGAACCAAACACATTTACAGATAGACTTCATTTACCAGAATGTGAGATTTGTTGGAATTTCCAAAAATAAATGTTTTTTTTATTTTATTTTATCAGTCAATGCTAAACTGATATGCTCATCCACAAAAAAAACATGTGTCCTAAAAGCTGTAACTGACTTGTGTGCCACTTGTGTTGACCTTTTGAGATCAAATCATTCCTTTAAGGTTTTTAGGGTTGGCATTGAGGAGTCGATTCTCAGAGTTTCCCTTGTAACCTGTAGCTACTCAAGTCAAGAAAAACATTCTGTTGTATCTCGCTAAATTAATGGATATAGGTTTTTCAAATCCTCTGGAAAAAATGTCTGTATTGAGAACTGGCTCAATGCTCTTGCATACTTTGGATTTATTTCTTGTCAGCTTATTTTCCTTTATTTTATTGTGAGATCACTGCAGGACCTGTAAGCCTTGAAAGTAAGCAGCAGGATGTCAGTTTATCCTTTATTAGGTGTCTGAATAGAATAGCCCGATTAAAAACAACATAAATAAATACAGTGATTAAAAAAGTAGATAAATCATTAAAACTAAAGTAATGAACCATATATACACTACAGGGGTGCATGTATACGAATACCTCTCCTAATTACTGAGTTCTAGGAATGCTAACAGATGTATAAAATGAATCAGATAGCCATGCAGTGTCCATAGAGACACTGGCAGTACAATGGGTTGCACTGAGGAGCTCAGTGACTACTGTCACTGTCACAGGATGCCACCTTTTGCCACAAGTGAACTGCCTGCAAGATCTGCAGGAGCTATTACTATAGAAAGAAGGTGTCTAGGAGCAACAGAAGAAACTAAGAAACAATGTAGTAGACCATGCAAACAGTGCAGGGCTACCAAGTGCTAAACGCATGTAGCACATAAGTCATCTATCCTCTGTTAAATCACTCACTACACTACACATGTCTCTGCAAGCAACATCAGCACAAAAACTCAGCTTCAGGAGCTTTGTGAAATGGGTTTCTATGCCTAATCAGCTGCACACAAGCCCAATATTGCTAAGCACAATGCCAGACATTGGCAGGGGTGTTGTAAAGAAGACCACCACTAGAATCAAAAGTGTGAAAATGTGTTCTGTGGAATGATGAATTACGCTTCAATCTCTGATGAATCTGGGCTGGCAGATGCTATTAGAACAATAAACAGTAAAGTTTGGTGGAGGAGATAAACTCTGCTGCCATCACTGGGGGTCTGGGCTCGGCCCCTTAGTTCCAGCGAAGGGTGATATTAATGACCATGGACCATCAAACGTACACACTAGTATGCACATAGTTGTATTATTTTTGAGTCATGGTATATATAACTGTCGTATCTGTCATACATAGCAACACAAATGATGTAACTGTGATAACTCCTCCTGAATTTCACAAGTCGAGACAGGCACTGCAGTCTGTCATTACGTTTCATGGCGAAACACAGGAAATGCCATAGCCTGGAGCATGTGAACACCACGTACAAGACACAGGAATCTGCCTTGATGTCTGGAAAATCTTACAAAGTTCAAACATCACTGTCCTCTACTGTGAATGCTGACTTTCTACACCACATGGTAGCATCTTGAGCCAAAACATCATCAATCAGAAGCATACAGTTAAATGAAGGATTGGTAAGCTGAACTGTATTAGACAGTAACTGTAAAACTTGAAGAGAGGTTTAAAAATAGTTAGGCCAAACTTGCCCATAACAAACATCAATGTACTGTTTATTTGCATTAACTATAAAAGATAGAGTTTTTTGGCAAAGTTTGACAAAGTGATTCTGTATTTTAGGGACTGCTTGTACTGCTGTTTTTGTTTATGAGCCAGTATGGAGTCTTTTATGGGCAGTCATAGTTGTTATATAGGACAAGTTGGCTTATGATTAATGAAAGGACAGGCTTTTAGTTAATCTACTTTAGTAACAACTTGTATGACATGAATAATAAAACATGACACATAACCACTGATGCATAGAACATTTCTGAGATATCTAGTTATCACTCTTTATTTTACCCTGAATTAAAGCACTGTTAACTGTACCACATTCTAGACATAGGCTAATGCAAATCAATCATGGCAGACAGTCCAAAACAGTACTGACCATACTCTATGCTGTTATTGGGTCCAATAGATTAGTTTCTGTCTTACTGTCCAACTACTATGCTGCCAATCATGACTCACACACACAGTATTGACCTTATGCTTTTTCATCCACGTGATAAAAGCGGGAATTGTTAACACATAACATTAGGCTACATTTTAGAGCTATTCAGAGAAAACAGTATCTTACTAAGAAAGAAAGTAATACCTGTGTCCAGTTTGAGTAGACTTGTCTATGTAGTGTGACCTAAAGAAATCAAACTGGGTTAAATGCCTACCATTATATTTTGAAGTACAGTATATGAGCACTTTTACATGTATTTCCACCTAATCTGCCCTTGAAATAGTAAAATCTATACAGGTCCTGTGGCAGCTATAAGCAGAACAGGCAACTACCTGGGGCTTCCACATCACTGCTCTTATTTTATACAGTATCTCACAAAATTGAGTGCACACCTTACATTATTGTACATATTTTATTATATCTTTTCATTGGACAACACTGACGATATGACACTTTGATACAATGTAAAGTAGTCAGTGTACAGCTGTATAACAGTATCTGTATAACAGTTTCTTTGTAAAGCACTTATAAACACTAATCGACTAAACTATTGGTATAAACTGTAGTTGCACTTTGTCTTCTAGGCGCACTTGTACTGTATGTAGTCTTGTATTTATTTTCTTCTCTGTAGGTGTTCCAGTTTTGCTAGGTATTGCATCGTATTTTTTCTAGGTATCAGAACTGGCCCTGTGTTTATGGCAGTGTTTGAGTATAAGAGTAGTTTGGACTTAAACCTGTTTGTACTAGATAGAATACATACTCTACCCGAACACTAAGCACTTTTGTAAGTCGCTCTGGATAAGAGTGTCTGCTAAATGCCGTAAATGTAAATATAAATTTGTTGTGCTCTCTAAAAATAACTTAACACACAGCCATTAATGGCTAAACCACTGGCAACAAAAGTGAGTACACCCTTTAGTGAAAATGGCTAAATTGTGCCCAAAGTGTCAATATTTTGTGGGCTCACTATTATTTTCCAGCACTGCCTTAACTCTCTAGTTTACTAGGGCTTTACAGTTTACCACTGGAATCGTCTTTCACTCCACAATGATGACATCACGGACCTTGTGCTCCTCCACCATACGTTTGAGGATGCCCCACAGATGCTCAATAGGGTTTAGGTCTGGAGACATGCTTGGTTAGTCCAGCACCTGTACCCTCAGTTTCTTTAGCAAGGCAGGGGTCATCTTGGAGGTGTGTTTGGGGTTGTTATTATGTTGGAATACTGCCCAGCGACCCAGTTTCCGAAGAGAGAGGATCATGCTCTGCTTCAGTTTGTCACAGAACATGTTGGCATTCATGGTTCCCTCACTGAACTGTAGCTCCTCACAGCCAGCAGCACTCATGCAGCCCCAAACCATGACATTCCCACCACCATGCTTGACTGTAGGCAAGACACACTTGTCTTTGTACTAATCACCTGGTTGTCGCTACACACACTTGACACCATCTGAACCAAATAAGTTTATCTTGGTCAGAACAGACCAGAGGACATGGTTCCTGTAATCCACGTCCTTAGCCTGCTTGTCTTCAGCAAACTGTTTGCGGGCTTTTTTTTTTGACCAATTTGATACAGTGTGAAGCACATGGTCTGAGCACTGGCAGGCTACCCCTTTAACCTCTGCAGCAATGCTGGCAGCACTCATATGTCTACTTTCAAAAGCCAATCTCTGGATATGACGCTGAGCACGTGCACTTAACTTCTTTAGTCGACCATGGCGAGGCCTGTTCTGAGTGGAACCTGTCCTGTTAAACCACCGTGCTGCAGCTAAGGTTCAGGGTGTTGGCTATTTTCTTATAGCCTAGGGCATTTTAATGTAGAGCAGCAATTCTCTTTTTCAGATCCTTAAAGAGTTTTTTGCCATGGGGTGCCATGTTGAACTGCCAGTGACCGGTGTGAGAAAGTGTAAGAGCGATAACACCAAATTTAACACATCTGCTCCGCCTTTACACCTGAGACTTAGTAACACCAACTGAGAGTCACATGGCTAATTAGACAAAATTTGGTCATTTTCACTTAGGGGTGTACTGACTTTTGTTGCCAGTGGTTTAGACATTAATGGCTATTTGTTGAGTTATTTTGAGTGCAAAACAAATTTACACTGTTATACAGCTGTACAATGACTACACTGTTCTACAAGCTGTACACTGACAACTTTACACTGTTCTACAAGCTGTACACTGACTACACTGTTCTACAAGCTGTACACTGATTACTTTATACTGTTATACAAGCTGTACACTGAATACTGTACACTGTTATACAAGCTGTACACTGACAACTTTACACTGTTCTACAAGCTGTACAATGACTACTTTACACTGTTCTACAAGCTGTACACTGATTATACTGTTCTACAAGCTATACACTGAATACTGTACACTGTTCTACAAGCTGTGCACTGACTACTGTATACTGTTCTACAAGCTGTACACTGACTACACTGTTCTACAAGCTGTACACTGACTACTTTACACTGTTATACAAGCTGTACACTGACTACTTTACACTGTTCTACAAGCTGTACACTGACTACTTTACACTGTTCTACAAGCTGTACAATGACTACTTTACACTGTTCTACAAGCTGTACACTGACTACTTTACACTGTTCTACAAGCTGTACAATGACTACTTTACACTGTTCTACAAGCTGTACAATGACTACTTTACACTGTTCTACAAGCTGTACACTGACTACTTTACACTGTTCTACAAGCTGTACACTGATTATACTGTTCTACAAGCTATACACTGAATACTGTACACTGTTCTACAAGCTGTACACTGACTACTTTACACTGTTCTACAAGCTGTACACTGACTACTTTACACTGTTCTACAAGCTGTACAATGACTACTTTACACTGTTCTACAAGCTGTACACTGACTACTTTACTGTTCTACAAGCTGTACAATGACTACTTTACACTGTTCTACAAGCTGTACACTGAATACTGTACACTGTTCTACAAGCTGTACACTGAATACTGTACACTGTTCTACAAGCTGTACACTGACTACTTTACACTGTTCTACAAGCTGTACACTGATTACTTTACACTGTTCTACAAGCTGTACAATGACTACTTTACACTGTTCTACAAGCTGTACACTGATTACTTTACACTGTTCTACAAGCTGTACAATGACTACTTTACACTGTTCTACAAGCTGTACACTGACTACTTTACTGTTCTACAAGCTGTACAATGACTACTTTACACTGTTCTACAAGCTGTACACTGATTACTTTACACTGTTCTACAAGTTGTACACTGTTTATACTGTTTTACAAGCTATACACTGACTACTGTACACTGTTCTACAAGCTGTACACTGATTATACTGTTCTACAAGCTATACACTGAATACTGTACACTGTTCTACAAGCTGTACACTGACTACTGTACACTGTTCTACAAGCTGTACACTGAATACTGTACACTGTTCTACAAGCTGTACACTGACTTCTTTACACTTTTCTACAAGCTGTACACTGACTACTGTACACTGTTCTACAAGCTGTACACTGACTACTTTACACTGTTCTACAAGCTGTACACTGATTATACTGTTCTACAAGCTGTACACTGACTACTGTACACTGTTCTACAAGCTGTACACTGACTACTTTACACTGTTCTACAAGCTGTACACTGATTACTTTACACTGTTATACAAGCTGTACACTGATTACTTTACACTGTTCTACAAGCTGTACACTGACTACTTTACACTGTTCTACAAGCTGTACACTGACTACTTTACACTGTTCTACAAGCTGTACACTGATTTTACTGTTATACAAGCTGTACACTGAATACTGTACACTGTTCTACAAGCTGTACACTGAGTACTGTACACTGTTCTACAAGCTGTACACTGAATACTGTACACTGTTATACAAGCTGTACACTGATTTTACTGTTATACAAGCTGTACACTGAATACTGTACACTGAATACTGTACACTGTTATACAAGCTGTACACTGATTACTTTACACTGTTCTACAAGCTGTACACTGACTACTTTACACTGTTCTACAAGCTGTACACTGACTACTTTACACTGTTCTACAAGCTGTACACTGATTTTACTGTTATACAAGCTGTACACTGAATACTGTACACTGTTCTACAAGCTGTACACTGAGTACTGTACACTGTTCTACAAGCTGTACACTGAATACTGTACACTGTTATACAAGCTGTACACTGATTTTACTGTTATACAAGCTGTACACTGAATACTGTACACTGTTCTACAAGCTGTACACTGAGTACTGTACACTGTTCTACAAGCTGTACACTGAATACTGTACACTGTTCTACAAGCTGTACACTGAATACTGTACACTGTTATACAAGCTGTACACTGACTACACTGTATCAACGTGTCACATCTTCAGTGTGGTCCTATGAAAAGAAAATGTGAGATACTGTACATTGATTGAATGTCACCGGTCATAAAAGCAATCACTCTCATAATGTATGATAGAGATGATAAGGCCACATGGAGCAAAGTGTTTCTATACATGCATCCCTCCATCTGGAATGCATATTGTATTGGTAACGTTAAGAAGTCTAAAGAATAAAACAGAAGAGCTATAGAATATTATGGAAATCGAACTAATTGTGTTATGATGCTGCAGGATGGGAAAACATATTAATGAGGATGAGCTGCAAGTGATGCAGGTATGCCAATAAAAGTCATGTCTTGGTACAAATTAATTTGTCTGCAATGTTCTGCATTATCTGCCTCACCAGCTATTTGCTGTTGAAATGCAGTTCTTCTAATCATCACATCTTTTACTTGAAAATGAGAAAATGAAAATGAGAGTCTATGGAGTAAAAGCAGCAAGAAAGCTTCCAGAGTATAACCTTGTCTAGGTCATACTTAACCACCTATGGTCTAGAGGAGGGGTACCCCAGGAACCACTTGAGGTACGTCACTATGTGAGTGGTATAGGTAACTGATTTAACCTTGGCTGCATCTGGCCTTAACCATCCAATAGATGAGCATCCCAGGTGATCCCTGGTTCCATTGACTTACACTGAAAGTAAAGGTTTTTTGTCTCTCTTGTAAAGTTGCCCTGTTGGAGAATTTTTTTGTTTGGACAATGATATAAATGAACTAAGCAGAGAATGTACAACAGTGTGGAGTCACATGTAGAGTGCATTTTAAACTATTCTGTGTGATGATCTCTTGACACCAGTTTTGTCAAAGATCAGATGAAAAATATAGAAGTCTTCATGCAGGTCACACCGATATGTGGCAAAATGTAAAATACTGAAATTTCCTGCCATCATCAAGCCCAATAATGTCCCTTTACCTGGCTGAGTAGCAAAGGTCATGTTTCTATACTAGACCATTTTTGCTCTCCATACCATTTTAGGGTAAAATGAAAATAATAAGCAGAAGAAAAGAAAAATAAATGACACAAAAAACAATGACACAGAACCAGAACAGTGTTTATTATTAACATTTCAAATGTTAACCTCTGTGATGTGAGTTGGGTTTCCTTTTGTTAGATGAATAAAGAGAACTCTTTCAGTGTGAAATGAGTGAAATGCATTCTTAAGTTGTTTCAGTAAACTACTTAAACATAATATTTCTCTCAATATAAAATCATTGTGGCCCCATTTACTTATTTTGTTTTGTTTTTGCTGGCTCCTCTTTCACAAGAAAGAAATTGGCAATTCATTTTTTATGACTGACTGACTGCTAAGGTCATAGTTTTAATGTTCAGGTGGTTCAAGGTTAGTATTGGGTTACAACCTTATCATTTAACATATCCATTGAACTAGCTCTATGATTACGCAATAACAACTGCTTACAGGACTTTTTAAATGTTTGTTTGGAAACAGCTACATTCAAATTAAGATGCTATCTAGCTTAGACCGAGTTCCTTTTTCACATGATACTGTAAGTGAGAACGAGATAAGAAAAGAAAGGGTCTGGAGATATTACATTAGTAAGAGACTAGTCCAGGTTTGGACTTCCTGGGTTGTAGTCACAGAGATGAAGAGTAAAAAGAACTCAAGTCATGCATAGGGAAGGTTTGAGTCATTAGCACTGTGTGTAGAAGTATGCATCTCGGATTAATG
This sequence comes from Megaleporinus macrocephalus, assembly GCA_021613375.1. NCBI lineage: Eukaryota > Metazoa > Chordata > Actinopteri > Characiformes > Anostomidae > Megaleporinus > Megaleporinus macrocephalus. The sequence continues at coordinate 19,949,700 of CM038704.1, read as the reverse complement.
TCATGACCGGACTCGTAAGCAGGATTAATACAGGAAAAAATAGTGATCAGTGTAATAAGAAGGTTCAGGCTACATGTGCTTTCAGTTTACAAGAGGAGACAAAATCTCGGATAACTCAAGTCACAGATACAGGCGTTATATGCATACGTTTTCAGAGTTTGATCTACATTTGTTGTACTAAATGTGTTTATATGTATTTGATGGCTGCTGCCCAAGCCAGTAAGAGACATGGTTGAGTTTAACAGTACAACAGGCAGAAGAGTTATAATTGTTGTGTTGATCAATCAGTCATAAATGCTTATTCGAGATCACCCATAAATAGGAAAGGACTTTTAAAAATATTTTATATTTACATAGGCAAGTTCCCAGATCTTGATCTTGCACTGCTTTTTCAGCAGTAACGTAACAAGGGTAAACGTGTTTTAGGATGTTTTTTAATGATTTTAAGGCTTCTTAAATTGGGCTGGAATGTTGTGGCATCCTCTAGGCAACTTGAAAGTGGGGACATACTTCCTCCACTACTCCCTCCATCCATACAGCCCCACCATTTTCTCAAGAGTTAACAGATCTGTGTCACATAACAACACACAGACTGTATATGTTTGCTTGTAAAAATTTAGAAATTAGTTATGTTTCAGCTGCCACAGAGTGGATTTCATTCTTTGTGGACTATGACTGTCTAGAGGAAGGCGTGTAGAAATGTGAACATGATGCACACAACAAAGTTAAATCAAGTTGTCTACTAACTTTTAAAGACACATGCTATGGTTTCACATTTAGCGCTGATCTTTTAATGTCCATATTTTTTTCAGTTCACAGTAACTGGTGCTAACCAGTTAGTTGGTTATGTACAGACATGGTGTATCCATTTTTTGGCCAAGAATGGCCAATCCCATTCCGAGATTCAAAATTGGATTTGTTTTATTTGCTAGCATTTTCTACTAAACTTAAACTGTGTCTTTTTGTCCAGTTCAAACATTTCAATAAAATAATGGGTTTGACTGGTTTAAACAACTTAGGATAGTTGCTACTGATGATGAGCTCAGGCACCGAGCAGTACTACTAAATAAGAACTGAGAAGGTAGCCTCTGTAGTAGGACTTTAGTGACTAAACACCAAATGAAAAAAACACATTCAAGACTTTAAAAAGAGGCACCTAGATGTCAACATTGGTACTGACTGAACTTTACCATTGGTAGTATACTATCTATAGAAATATATTCATAGTATAAATCCAGTGCAACAACACTCCAGGACCAGGACTGAGAAACACTGACATAGAAGACTAGCATACTGCTTTGCTAATAATCTTGACATCTGATTATGGAATATGGGTTTTTATATCACTGATCAGCTTTTGTATATGTGAATGTGACTTTTCAGTCTCAGTGCCGTAAGAATGCATTAGAAAAAAGGCATTGAAGGTTCAAGGGGTCAAAGGTATGCTGCTCAGAGGAAAAGCCAACTCTTGGAAAGGATGATCCTGAGGACCGTTCAGCCCTTCCAGAAGGTTTGGATCATTAAGAAACTCTTGCAGTGCAGGTAAATCAACATCAGGAGAAAATGCCTCCGGTATGATTTCCAGAAGGGCTTCATCACTGGGGTCAGCAAGCACACCTGAAATGTCTAGCCCCATTAAAGAACTGCCCAGATCACCGTTGGGTAAAATAGGGTCCTCTGTGGAGTTGTACATGGGAGAATTCTCTGGCCCTTGAAGCATGAAGTCTTGATTTACTTCAGAAGAGGGATCTTGGACAAGGGGAGAGAGAGAGAGAGAGAGAGAGGAAGAGAGATTTGAATAGGAGTATTAGCATACACACACACAGTGTACAAACAACACCCAGTCCACATTTGTAAATACAAAAGAAAAATGAATGAATTGCAAAACGAATAAATCTGTATTCAGCTGAAAAGCCATTTAAACGTCAAGATGTTTAATGTTTTAATTAATAAACATGACTGTTAATTAGTTATTGTTAATTGGCGACTGCAACATTTCAAAAAATGTTGGGACAAGTACAAAAATCTGTTGTCATATTCAGCACTAGGTTATGTGAACATTTTCAATAGGAGACAAGTCTGAACTGCAGGTGGGCCAGTCTAGTATCAGCACTCTCTTAATACAAATCATGCTGTTGTAACATGGAGGGTCATGTTCCTCGTTAGCCCGGAGAACCCTATGTCCATTGAATGGTGGATCTCATGTCGGTCTACCTCAGAGGAGCTCTAGACATCCATGTAATTTCTGGCGCATGACATACGGGCCCCGCTTTGTATAGAAGTGTTTCATTTGTAAATGCAGCGACGAACTGCAATTACTGACAAGAGTTTTCAAAAGTATGTATGTAGTTATATGTCTTACAGAAACATGTCTGTTTTCAGTACTGTCTAAGGATTCAAAGGTTACAGACGTCATGCTTAACACAATAAGATTTCTCCTGATTCTCTTAATCTTTAGCCTTCAGTCTATAGCCTTTTATAAGGCTATAGACTGTAGTTGGTGAAATACGTTCACCTCTGGAAAAAGTTCTAAAACAGGCGTTTCTGATCATTCCGCAAAGTTCCCAGTCTTCCCCAGTAATAACTCCTTTTTTTGGAATGTGATGCAGTCAGGAAATTTGGGCTTAGCATATACAGAGATCCTGTAACAACCTACCAGGACCTTAATGAGTCACTCCCTGACCATCTAACAGTTAGTCTGGATATTATCATAATAACAGACCTGCCAACCTGGGAATTTTTTTTCGAGTAGCACATCACGGCATGGTGCATGGCGCTGCACAAAGTCAGGTACATTTGCTGATCAGTATTGATTCAAGTCACATGCTCCCTCATCACAATTTATTACTAAGCACATAGTACCCACTTACTTCACCACCATATCTAATTATTCAACATACAAGGAGACCATGAAGAAAACAAGATTTTTTTACCAAGACATTTGTCATATGGTAACTGAAAATCCCTAAAAATATTTCCCTTAAACATACTTAAAAATTGCATTGGCCTGTGGCATAATATGCATCTTAAATACATTGTACATTATAAATAACAATAAAGCTCGACTTTCTAGAAGATATTAACTGTTATTATAACTGTTATTTCAGGACAATACAATAATATCACACAAAATTACAAAACATTGCAGCAGAAATTATCCTGATACCTAATCACAGAGGAAATGGACATTATTTGATTAGAATAACCCTGCAGTCAATCTAGAGAATATTTTATTGCCATATTTCAATCTAGTTATGCCCAGTCACTCTGGAACATTCTTACAGACTTTCAAAAACAGTACTTATTGCATTAACCATTGGCAATCATTGGATTAATATTAAATGTAACTATTGCCTGAATAACCCCTGGACTGATATCTGTTATTATTATAAATATTTAATGCAAATGAATGTGTTAAATTACAAGTTATCACTAAAATACACTTGAACATGGTGGTTTTATTGGATGACATTTATTTGAAAACTTTTCAGTAGAACCAATTCATAATTAGTTCTAGACTCTAAACTGATATCTGTTGACTTTATGGATTACTATTAGAAATAGCTTTTTTATAAAGCTGTGAATTTTACTTGTGAACTAAAGGCTTTTTCTCATGTCTGCATGTGCAATGACTCTTACTAACAAGTGTATAGCAGCTGCGCACTCACAGTTCACGTGCAGCTAGTTTAACTGCGTTTTGGTGACAGGCGGCTTAACCGCAGTTTGAAGTTGACGGTGGAACAGACAACTGGGCAACAGGAATCAGTGAACGCATGATTCATATGGCGCGCAAGGGCAGCTATCAAATCCGGAATGAAAAAGGCGGTTTGAGCACGATATGATGATAAACACACACATAGTACTTCTTTTTGTGCTCACGAGTTTCACATTTACGCTCGCTGGAGGAATATTTACACACGCGAATTGTTAAAACTTTTTGTTAAGTTTATATTTTTTAGTTTTGAGCCCGTAGTTTTGAAATTCACAATTCCCATACCTGCCAGTTACCTCTAAAAGACTGTGTTTAGCACCTTCCTCCCTTTAAAACCAGTATGAAGATGGACTAAGAGAGATGAAACCCATTCTCATTACTGTTGCTTTGACGGCTCCCCGGCTCTCCGCCTGTAGCCTGTTTGAAAAGTTTAAAACTAGCGCTATGATTGGTCGAAGTATTCTTTTCCCAATAGGTTGCTGCCCAATAAGGTTACACCCATAGAGGAGTTGCTTAGTGCACAAATTCACAGACATTTAAACTCAGAGCCATCAATGTCTTTTCTCGTATTTTGAAGTGACAAATAGTAGCAGCATAGTTTGATGTCTAAATGCGTATCTGCTACGCAAAATGCGTAAAGGTTGGAAGGTCTGTAATAATGTGACTTGACTATGTATTTACAAAAATTTATAAAACTAACAAAGTAAAGTATGACATATCTCTTTATTGTTCAACTAAATACTTGAAGTCTGTAACTGTAGAACTATTAATGGTAATGTACCTAATGGAGGTGGTGAATGTGTGTGTGTGTGTGTGTGTGTGTGTGTGTGTGTGTGTGTGTGTGTGTGTGATAGAATAACACTGATGTTGCACACCAATGGTAGACTGTTTGCTGACTCTTGAAGATCAGAATGTTCAGTCAAAGAATGATTAGTAAAAGAATGTAACCTTGTCATACACCAAAATAGGGGTGTAAAAAGGATTAAAAACAAGTGTTTGAATGTTGAATAGAGCGAGAGAGAGATGCTCAACCATACTGCATCTTCAAAAAAAACGTTCTAACCCTCTTCCTTAACGTTACATCTAACAGAAGAAAAGGGAAGAACAGACAGGAGATGTAAAAAAAACAAAAAAAAAACCAAAAACAAGGTGTAGTACCACTTATAGATAAGGTGCAACCAAAAAAGAAAAGGTGCATCATTTATACAACCATGGCTTCATCTGTTTGCAGTGGTTTAGAATAAGTATTGCATCTTTTTCTTTGTCAAGTATTTTATATCACTTGAGACAGCAGCGGCTGAGTAAAGAAGCCGGTACACACAGCAGCATGTGTATGACAATAAACCAAAACGTTCAAAAGAGTTTTAGGAATATGACTGTCCAGCTAATGTAATCATCTTTGGGTAAACCTGTATGTAAAACAGACTGGCAAATGTATTCCAAACAAAATGATCATCATATACAGTGTACTGTTTTGTTAATAGTAGATCTTTGGTTAGTGGAAAAAAGCAGAAACAACATCAAGACACAAATCTAGCATTACGGATATAACACACACTCTTTTACTTTTAACTGCTACACCCCTATTCGAAAATGAGAGACTCACAGATAGGTGCTCAAAGATAGTGGCTGGTATTGCATAAGGAAGATAGAAGATTTCTTTAGGTAGAAACTAGCCTCCTGAAAGAAAAAAGCCTCTATATACTTGATAATCACAAACACCTAGAAGACATACATGCACAGCCACAGACATCTAAAAAGAGGAGCACCCCATATATGTAAATAAAGAGGATGATCAAGGTGCAGTAATGACAAATAGAGAAGACCCCACAAAATGACCAACATGAAGAACAGTGATTCAAGCAGAATATGGTGTTATCAGCCAGTGGATGATTAGCGGGTCAGAGTTGATCTTTCTTGGTCATTAAGATGGCTGGGAGGCAAAACTCACCATTGCGCTGCATGCACGGGCCAGGCACTGGCTCCTCGGCCGCGCTTGTACACCCGTTCCTGTTGCAATCAAGCACATAAGCACCCATTACTATGCACAACCATCCACGTAGGACTGGTGACGATTAAAATTATTTGCTTGATCAAATTCATCTTTAAAATCATGTCCTCCATGAACTAGCTAAGGTATGAGGTCTTTCAAAAGATATACAGGATGTCAGCAGGTCACTATAAAGCAGACTGAAGATATAAGGATGAGCTGTTAGCACTCCTGCTGCTGTTGCGTGCATCAATGAAAAGGGGGAAACCCTCAGGATCTTGGTCTTGCACAAATTTTTAGTACCAAACCACATTTCTATAAAGCAAAATTCAATGTATAGGACAAACTCAGTGGACACCATGACTAAACTCTAGCTAACAATTCCCATAGAAGTTCTAACACTATCCAAATAGCAGTGTTCAGGGAACTTCTAAGACGAAAGTTTCTGCACACAACTATAGGTGTGAATAATTCTCCTATTGGTCTTTAGTATAGTAAGAAACTCTTGCATGGCATATTAAAAGCTGTCTGCCACTGTTTTCTGATTAATTAATGGATCACTCAAACAGCCCAGCGCTATTACAGTACATTACAGTAACTAACAACATGTTACGTCTAAATGAACACTACAACATAAATTACTAGGTATGATTGTCCTTAACAAAAGACAAATGTTAATAACCAAGAAAAGTAATTACAGCAACCAATACTATAGAATCAATGATCTTCAAGTCAACTGTTCTAAAAATGCAATAAATGTTCTGCAAATATTTTAGCATTTAAATTCCTGCACCAGGGTGCCAGCTAATGAGAGCAGACCAGTCTACCTGAAGATGTATGTTATTAAAGAGCATTAAATTAGAGTTTATTAAGTTTCCAATCAATGTGACACTGCAATTAATTAAATACATGTGACATTCTAGACAAAGATTTGTTTTTTAAATGACCATTCTATAGTTAAATATTGGCTTGTGATTAAATTTGCCTGACTTATCTGATGACCAATCTGACTACCAGTTATTCTGCATTGTTTTTTTTATTATTTTGTATTGCTCTAACACACATGCAATAGCCTGCTTTTAATCTGCAGGTAAATAAAATAGCAGAAGAGCGTTTCCTCTCACAAGCAGCATCCGGTGGCATGCTGCTTGTGACAAATGACAGCATGTATACTCTGAAGCCTCATAGTTGCTTGCAAAATGCAACAGTCAAAACACAGATTTTCAAGTTCCAAAATATTTCCATTCTAAACTCAGATCGCACTTATAGCCAACACAGGTGGGAAAAACTATAATAAACCTCCTACAACCCCCCCTCAATGCCACCGTCCTCCCGCTAACCCCCAAACCAACCACCTCCAACTGCCCCAATATCATTTTTCATCCACAGAAAAAGCCTCAATACGGAAAGACAATGCATTATGATTTTTTAATTCATGTTGACTGTGTCTTAGTTTGCCTAAAACAGTCTGACTATACTAAGCCACATAACAGCCTGAACTGTAAACAGTGAAACATCTGACGAGTGTAGCTCCACTAAAAAGCTGATCAGTGTATTTGATATCTGACCTGAGGTTAAAGGTTTACGGTCATAAAGAACACATGCTATGCCTCATAACTATTTCATGCTGCACCTCATAACGTAACAAGCCTCACTGTTTACAGCAAACGTGATTTTTTTGCACAGTTCTGATCTTGATGATTCACATACATATAAGGATGAGGCTCAAATCTGTCATTAACGTGAATACGACTGCAATGTTAAAATGTGAGAACAAATGTACACGCAGACAAACAAGCGGAAATTCTGCTTTTAAAAAACAAACAACCACATCATCTCTCAAGTAAAATGGCAGAGCAAATACTTACTCCTTTGTAACGAAGACCAGCTTGGTTTTAATGTATTTAAAGTATGGACTCTCCTCTGGAACACACAGACATGAAGATCATCAGCAACACTGTAGTTACAAAATCACTCTACACCTTGTATAACCATCCAGAATACCTACAACTTAAATTGTTGAGTAAAACACCATGAAACTCAAAATTTGTGCATGATTAAATAATTAATATTTACTTTTAATACGTCATTATGAGTGGTATTATGTGAAATGCTTTATTCTAAAAAAACATATTGAGTTAGAATTATTCCCCTTCATGTCTAGTCTTGAAGGAGAAGACGCTGCCATGGTCTGTTCGTCGCTTCTTCAACTGATTAGCACTTTGAGATTTGCTTCAAATGTAAAGGGCGCAATAAATAAAATGTATTATTATTATTATTATTATTAAAAACATTCCAATTGTGATTTACCATCTACACCTAAGAGTACTTCAGGATTAGGCACCATCCGTATCTAACCCTTAGCATTTCAATTTGCACTATGTAAGTTATTACTGAATAAGATGACTGTTGTTATTAAAATGGCAAGTGATTCCAAACTTTTGAATGATAGCTAAGAACTTTTATCATAATGTAAAAAGAATTGAGGAACAAATAAAAAACTCTGACTGCAGCATTAACACTGCGAATAACAAACATTCTAAACGTAATGTAAGTCTGTTTACTAGCTGTTTACCTTTTGGCAGCAATGTTTGTTTGGTCACTCACAAACACTCACACTGTTTCATACACACACAGAGCTGCTAACCTCCACACTTTTCATTGTAGTATTTTCCAAATGCCTGGTCTTTGGGGGTGTTTGGATAGAGGAACAGGAGTGGGTACACTGGAGCGTTCGCCACCTCCATAATCTGGAAGTTGCGCAAGATTTCTGCAAATGGGATCTGCTTCAGGTCCGTGCTGGTGAATGGCTGCACTGTCCTCACGTTAGGTACACCTACACGCAGATCAGAGAGAGGACTGTAGCTGTGTACACAGAATTACTAGAATGACTCTGTGACACCAATATGAACACACTCACATTATAGGTTTTACTACATAATATATGATAAAAAATGTATTTTCAAAAAAAAAATTTAAACTATCAAGGCGTCACAGTAAAGACAACTGGCAAGCAAACAGGACTGCAGTCCAAATGAAAGCTGCTGGTGCACACATGTACTGTGTGTTAATTAGAAACGCAGAAAAAAATTAAATATAAGATGCTGCAAGAAAAAAACATAAATACTGACTGACTAAAATTGATGGTGGTAAAACTACAAAACACACCTGAATGGTAAAGGATCTGATAAATTGTTGCAAGGTAATAACTAGAGATGGACCAAACAGTGTTTTTGAGGCCGATTCCGATCGCCGATCACCTTTCAGCAAGATCGGCCGATAGCCGATACCGATAGAAGGCGGAGTATACGCCACCGCAGGCCACATGTAGTTATTAGCGCAAGCAAATCATGAAACATGGTCTAAACTATTTTTTTACCATTTTTAACGAGCTCATGTGAAACAGCATAATATTTTTACCTAAATTATCAGTAAATAAACAAAGTAAATCAAATATCCCCAATACTGCAATTATTACATTTAGACCCTTAATTTAAAACTAAAAAAGCGAATTAAATTAAAGGCAGTCCGAACTGCAGTCATTAAACACAGACTCTGTTATTTTAAACCTGTAGTCATTAAATGCATATCTTTAATTTCTGCTGCTGTTCTGTTCGTACCGGTCAGATCTGGTCTGTACTGGTTATTATCTGTTCTGGGTTATTAGTTTTATGCTAGCTGCGCGTGCTAGCTCTGCTGTTTGCTGATACTCACTGTGTTCAGCCGCGTGCAGTGTCGTATTAGATTAGTAGTGTTAAATGTATTTGTCTTGGAATCTCGAGACACGCTGATTTTACTAATTTAAAAACGTGCTGTATGAGTCTGTCACGTACAGTAAACACTGCCAGAAGGACATGTTTCCTTTCAGCGCATTTTTTTCTGCGACGTCGCTGCTTCTGTCAGTCTTTTGAAAATGAAAGCGAGTGTATTTCCACCTAGCGGTTCAGAGAGGAATTGCAAGGAGGGGGTTCTCCTCTCTCTGGATGAAACGCTAGCTGGAAATACAGAAATTAGGCTCATTGGTTTAATGCCATCGGTCGGCTCTCGGGATCGGCTCTAAATTGGAGAAATATCGGCCGATCACTGATCACATATTTTGATTGAAAATCGGCCAATACCGATACATAGCCGATCGGTCGTTCCATCTCTAGTAATAACCAGTGAGTGTGTTTACCATTGTTAGAGTACTCCACCCAGCTGAATGTGATCCCACCATCTTTGCAGCTCTCACTGAAACGCAGGAGGAAAGTCCCACTTTGCTTCTTCTTCAACAAGATCTTCTCTCTTCCTTTACTTACAAAGCCCATGACAGACCTATGCATGTACAAGCATACACAAAACAAACTCTCACACAATCCAAAAAACAGTGTCTGTAATATCCAAATGTAAAGAGATTTGCTTCAATGTTACAATGAAAACAAGTTTTTACAGTGACAATATACAATATGTATGTTTCCACTGGAGTATATTTAATTGGTATTTTTTATATGAACTGCATGAGTAACTGTTATAAGAACAAGAACACCACAAAGAAACATACACACACTCATTTACTTACCCATCCTCCCACAATTCTGAAAGGTAGCTTTTGACCAAGTTTAGAATTCCATCCAGCCAAACCCACAGAGTGAAACTTGCACCACTGATATTCTCCTACAGACAACAACATGACAAACAAACACGACAATACATTTATGTCTCTCATTTAAATAGCTTTCAATTGCAAATTCCACTGACGACTTGCTTGCAACAAAATATTTACAGCTATAGACTTGCTGCACTCTGTTTATTTTTTAATCTCCAAAGTATGTTAAGTACAGCGCATCAGCTACAGGCAAAACAGAGTGCTGCTGCTGCCAACTTCAGTAATATCAGTAATTTCAGCAACAGAGTGAATTCACCAGATAACACTGGACAATTCTCGCAGGAGAGCTACGAATAAATACAAAAACAGCTCTAGCGGAAAAGTGAAAAACTACAGTTCTCCTCAAAACAAGACAGAGCGTACCAGTATGAGAGCAAGTGGTTACTACTGCATGGAGCTGGACTGGATTTGGACCCTATTTTCATGCTTACCTCACATTTATAGCATTATATGTTCAGGTTCAGGTTAAATTAAATTATTAAAAGAAAGAAATACATTATGATGAAACCTATTTTGTCCATGCTTAGAGCTATAGCAAAATTCACTACTATTTTTTTTAATGGAAAATAAAAAAATCTATTAAGCTTTGATGAATTCCTCAATCTATTTCTCAATTTAAGTTTTCGATTTTAGTTTTTTTTTTACTTATTTAATACAAATAATTTTTGTATCACCCTTCTAATGCACAACATGGGTCAAAAGTTACCCCTATGTGTTCACTGTGGAATTTGATAGGAACTGTTGACACTTGAAAACAAGTCAGCAACATACAAAAACTATTTTTTTCATGAAGTAAATTAAGGAAAAATTAAATAATGATTTAATGTTATGAAAAAGAAGATTTTTAATGAACACTTAGAACACTGAATAATGTAATAAACAGATTTCAATAGATGTACCACAGAGATACTCAGCAATACAAGTTTGAACCATATCAAGCAATAGAGAGGTTTGCTTAGTTTGTGCATCAAAGGGTTAAAATTATTGTACTTGTTCTTACCTTGCTAAACTTGGTCCAGAACAATTTACAATTTTCATAACTCTGCTGTTTACCTAAAATAAACCAAAAAATAACAGATGGCTTTAATAAACAGTAAATGCTTTGTAACATTTTTGGCATCACAAAGAGTAACATGGAAGCTACGAAATGATAAAAGCTGTGAAACAGGTAGTGTTACCTATGTTGGTAACTAAAGTTACAGGAATTTGGTGGTTGGAACAGTTACGTTTATTAGTCATCAAATAAAGATAACAGTAAATTTTCTTCAGGCTGTAATAGAATTTTTTAAAAAAATTCATTAAAAATGTTTCACTCATGTGGAGTATGGCTAGTACCCCATACTTATTACTACCAAGCCTAATAAAATATGCAGTAGTTACACTAACAGAGATATGTGACATTGGATTACCAAAGAGCTTCTGAGCAAGAGTGTCCAGCTGGTCTTGGTCCAAACCACGTTTAGCGCATGCCATAAACTGCCAGCTCAACATCTGCCCAAGCTGACTCCAGGAGGCTACAGGAGAGCTCGCGAAAAACATCAGGTTCTAACAACGTACACAGAGAATCACAGTGATTAGTCCCAAACTGTATTATTTCTTAATGAATATGTGAACAGGGCATATATATACTATACTATGTGTGTGTTAGAAGGTTAGGGTCTGACCTTGGGGTCAGTGCAGAGCGTGTTGAACCAAAGAACAGATGCCCACGCGCTCTGCTGCTGGCTGGAATTGGAAATCACCACTACAGGGAGAGAGCAGGCCTGAGAGAAGGAGAGAGAAAGTTGTGGGGGAGCAAAGGGAGAGTGAAACAGTGAGTACATTTTTTCTCTACATAGTGTTGCCATTCCAGAAAAGTAAAACCTAGTGCAGAAAGCAGAACCCACAGGGTGTACAATCTCACCTCCAGAGCGACAGACAGGCCATGTAGGTCAAATTGTGTGTCACAGTGTATAGTGTGGAGCTCCTCCGTCACACTCAAAGACAACTGCATAAGTAGATACATACAAAAGCTAAATTAAGTTATACATACATGTAAAATAAATATAATAAATTAAAATGATATGTTTTACTTTATTATTATTATTATTATATTATATAAATACTTTTCTTTATTAGTTTCTGCTATGTCTTAACACAAGTTGTAATAGCTTGCGCGCACACCTCAATTCCAAAAAAATAAATAAATAAATAAACAAAACAAAACAAAAAAAACAGGACAGTTGGTAAAATGCAAAAAAGCAGTAATCTCTGTGACCTGTATAATATTAAAACAGTGCAAAGTGACGATATTTAATGCTTAACCTTTTCAACATCATTGTTTTTGTAAATATCAGCCAAGGCATAGTCCAACAGTTTAAGACCAAACTTCTAGTGATTGCAAGGATGTGTATCTTCTGTGTTGCATAATATCATATTCGTATTATATGTTTGATTTTTTCATGACACAATAAATGAATGTTCTCCAGTCCAAAGAAGAAAAGAGCTGTAGTGAAATGCATCATTAAGACGTGAAACATGCTGACATGTTTAAAGGGCATAGCTGAGTAATTCTGGTGTATTTGCTATGTAGGTACAATAAAACGATTAAATTGTTAATAATTATCCGTAATTCTTTAAACGCACTTAAGTACCCACTCTGAATTTGGTTATTCTTCTAGCTGGGGTACCAAGCATGTCAAGCTAGAGCTTAGGAGTGTCACAGAATCATCCCGCAATGTTACTGGATCCCTAGCTGATTATATAAATAAATACAAATGTAATATTCGCTAGATAGCACTGCTGTCCTTGTCACAAATTAAATTAGATGGTGAAAAAAGTGTAAATGGAGACTTCTTCACTGGTACTACACAGATACTACTGCTGTTGTTGTTTAAGATACTAAATTTATAGAAACCTAACCACACAAGTTAAAGAGAACTAACTCCACTTTCAGTTTTGTATGCGGTTGGAAACAGATGCAGGTTCTCGACTATTATACAGGTACAGAGAACTTGGAATGAGGAATATATGTAAAATCTCAAGTTTGGTACTGTTTAAATAAAGGTCTGATTTTATAAGCATTTTACATAACTGTCCTAACATTTTTGGACCAAATTATTTCCAGTACATGTTCCATCTTTATTCTTAGTAAATTATCTTACATGATAGTTTGGCATTTATGTATACAGATGTCAAATATTATGATGTCTCACAAAGACAGTGTGTGGATTATACTAGGTACAATATTTAGGACTAATTATTACATACATATAACTACATCTGATTAAAGGTCCCACAGCAGAGAACATCAAAAAGCCTTGCTCTTTGACCATTTGACCACATTAACCATGCTATTGGTCTGCAGGGAAACTTATTTCAAATGACTCAAATTACATAATAACTCACCTCACTGATCCCTTTTCCTCCTGCTCCAACCTTCTGCTCTTTCAGAGTCTGATTGAAAAACAATATTGAATTCCAACATTTAATAAAATATAACAATAAATTAAAAGCTCTAAAAAATAAGCACCATCATCATCATCATCAGATACTAAAAGGTATTTATTTTCCATGACTACACTACAAAACGAGTCTTACAAGCGGTGTCGGATTCCACAGACACACATTCAGCTTTATTTCCTCAATATTCACCACGATCTTCGTGAGGGTTTATCTGACGAGTTTTTAGCAACATTAACACACGAGGGAAATAAGAAGTTGATGATAATGATCGTCTGCAGTGTCTCACCAGTGAAAGCTCCGTTCTACAATGTAGATAATGTATCATCATTAATGTTAGTTATTGTGAACTTTACTGCCTGTTTCTTGCTAAAAACGATAAAAACAGACCACCAAACATAAGTTGAGAAACGTTTGGGTTTTTCCTATAAAGTTAGGACAGTATCTAGAAAATATAATGATTAGATGATTGACTTTTGCTCAGATTGACAGAGGGGTATTATATGAATACAGTGGTGTCATGGTGAGTCAACCAGTGTATTAAACTCATTTCCACCCAAAATGAAAAGCAGTCGCAGCGCTCACCTGCTGTTGTGTTTGGTGCATTAAAAAAAGTATTGAATTTCGAATAGGACAACACTGTCTCATCCCAGGTTAATAACACTGCGGGTGGATGATATGAAAAGGTGGCCTGAGGTTACTTATGTCGACATTTTCAATTGTTGTACTCTCAGAAGGTGTAGACAATTCGGCAATAAAAAAAACTATAAAAGTACTGAAGCGTATTAGTACCTGCATAGTTGGAAGGTCGGTCGTGTACTCCTACACAAAGACTGTGAGTTTATATTTCTGAAAGCCGGTTAAACCCAAGTCAAGCCAGCTGCCCAAGCCAGCTGCCCGAGCCACTCTGCGTGGGTGATAGTTACAGCCCGAATAGCGGTGGGCACTGATCATAAAACAGTTACTTAACTCGCAAACACCTGACGCGTCTGCTTCCTCGGAGCTTCATAAGCGAGCCAATTCTCTGGATAAGGATGCTCTGGTGCTGGTTCTCCTCCACAGAATGGTAAGAACAGACATACGGAGGTTTGGGGTGGATGTTTTAAATTTAGCGCCTTCAGCCAGAGACGCAGGTCTTCTTCTTTGGAAAGCGGCTTTACAACACTCTGATCTTTATGTGCTGTGTTCATAACACTGTTGTTCAAGCCAAGTTTTTATCTTCTTCCAATTATTATGACTCCCTCTAACTGAACATATTATGCTAGTCATTTTATATGTTTATTGTCGTTTTGCTTGCAATTAGTATCAAGGTATTTGCGGGCGCACCCAAAGTTCTAAAACAAAGTAAACAAAGATGCCCCCCCCAGTGTTGTCATGGAAAATAGCATAAATAAAGAATAAAAAATAGCATTAATAGCTTACCAAATGTCTAAAGTCTGCCACCATCCCACCATTCATGCTCTCAGCCATATTCAGGGCTTTACTAGATGTTCCCAGGACATTGAACTTGCGGTACCTTCAACACACACACAGAAAACTCCATGAACGCTCTGTATATGTGCTTAAGTTTCTGAGAAAACATTCAAGCTTCAACACATACCCTTTCACTTTTGGAGGATCCCTGAAATACAAAGAGTGAAATAAGCGGTTAAGAATTTCACAATAGCACCAGCCATCTCAGTTTTCAGTTTCCACAAAAAAAAAAAAAAAAAAAGCTCTTACTTGTCAATTGAGACTGTCACTTTCATTGAATGGTTGAGTTCAGGAACCTTAAACAGCAATCTGTGAACACAATATATACAATTACAACACCATTATAGCAGTACGAGGCCACGGAACTAAAGAATAATTCACCAAAACTAAGACCAGTTTAATTAAGAACAGCTCATACCACAAATCACATTTCAGTCAAGAATGCACATTATGTAGGTCCATATTTTAGCTATTCAAAACCAGTACGCAAATACATGTGGTTTACAAAGGCACTGCATTAACTTCTATAACTATGAAAGTGACTATGAGTAACTATAGGACGATTGCTGGTAGATGATTTAGAGTACAATGTGACTCCCTCACCTGGTTTTGACTGAGAACTGAACACCAGTGCGCAGCACCAGAGGACCGCGACCCTGGGGCATAAACGGCTGTGTTTCCACAATAAAAGCGCTAGAGCAACAAAAAACCCAAACGTACAGACAATTAGTATTTAATACATAAGACCACTGAAGCACCTTTTAATTAGTGCAGTACATTAATGCATTTGTAAAATCCCACAGATACAAGGCAAACTGCTCTATAATTCTCTTTCTACATAAATATTTATTTAGGTATGTATGAGAGGTGCTTGAAAAATATTAGTTATCGGCACCAAACCCAAAACACTGTCAACTATTATAGTGGACAAAATAATGTAGTACAGCAACAACAGTACAACAGTAGTCATGTTGATGCTGGAATTTTTATTTATTTTATAAATTAAGAAGTCACTTTCTAGACAAGAATATGTCTGAATGTGATAATAACACTGTCAGGAACTAAACAGGCTATTTGAAACTATTGCCATCACTTGTTAGCTACATTAGTGAAACATTAAAGACGGTACCTGCACAAACTAAACCTTATTAGATTATCAAGATTTGGGGTATGTGGAAACTTATTGTCAAACTGTGTCATTTTGTTGCTAAACAAACATTTACCCTTTTTTTTTAAGTCTGATTGTGTGTATACCTCTTCAGCAGAGTGGTTAACAGGTCATCCACTCGTGCCTGCAGGCTGGGTTTTTGGGCTTTAATGGGATCATCTTCATAAGTCATCTTCCCATGCAGCTCCTCCAGTTTTTCCAGAAATTTGCGCAGCTGGAACATTCCTTCACCTACCTGCGTGAACCTGTCCAAAACACACAGTTTTTTAACACAGGGATTGAACAGCTTACAAAGCTCAACTTCCATCACCATCTGAAATGCTGATGTTGAAACACTTGGAGTTATGTTTCTCCAACAGTTTGTAAGTTGGTATGTCGTATTTGAGTCCTACCATTTCTCCAGAGGTTCTAGATTTGTGTCCTCTGGAGCACCAATACATGAGACCTGCTGCCTGCGCCTCCACTCGCCGAGCGCCTCTATAAGCACATCCAGAAGCGACCCGGCGAAATCCAACAGAGACGTCATGTCAGAAAGAAACGTCTGAAACAGACAGAGGAAACGATGAAGAATAAAGGAGAGTGGAGAAAATCGAGATACCAATGATGCAATATTTATATATAAATATGTACACTTACCGTTCTGGACACATTGAGCCTGTTGAGCATCACTTGCAGCACTTTCATCTGCTCTTTTTTCTCTGCTTCATCTGTTGTACCTATAATCATGTAATGATGGTCAAAACAAGATACTTCAGAACTGTTATAACAATCTGCATACAGCAAACACAAGTATAGACTGAGAGCCTGATCTCACCATCCATTCTGTGTGTCTGGTATTTGAAGTCAAACTCATCTTGTTGTTCTTCCAGGCATCTCAATGAGTGCTCCATCACCTGCCAATGAAAAAACAGGATCAATAAACGTGTCAATCACTTTACTGCTCTATTGACAATGGGCTGGTGTATACATTCTGTCACACCTGAACTTTGTTCTTAAATTCTTTGTTATTCTTCTCTATGTGCCTCTGACTCTCTGACTCCATAGAGCTCTGCTGAACCTGCAGCATCTGCACCTGAGAAAGAACAAGCAGAACGTATAAACTGTGTGTGGGCAGTATGGGTGATGACAGTGGGGAGGTTACATTTTGAATTACTGACTTCTTGTGCCAGCTCTGAAGCCTGTAGAATCTCTCTCTCCCTGGTCAGGAACCAGTTAATGATTTCAGCCAAAGTGCATGGATCTTCTTGGTACCTCTGCAGGAAACCATAATAACTTAGGCAAGTGAAAACAGCAACGGTATCAGTCAAACATCCTCACCAACAAGAAGGACACATACCTGGAAGTTCTGTTTAAAGCGTCTGAAGTTGCGCTGCATGAGAAAACACCTCTCCTGAACGAATCGACTGTACTGATTATCCAGATTCTCCAGCAAGACCTGGAACAGAACCACTGCCCTGCATGTGTCCCGTGAAGCAGCTTCCCTAATAAACACACAGACACCCACACAGAATTGGTATGTTCTCTACTCCACTCTACTCTACTCTACTCTACTAAGTTATTCGATCTTCAAGCAGTGGCGTTATTATATTTTCATTTTTAGTCCACTATACTCCCTTCACCATAAATATGCTGATCTTACAGTATACAGGAGTGCTTGAAAGTTTGTGATAACACAAACACAAATGACAAAGCTTATGAGCACAGAGCTGCCAGCCAGTGCACAGACCAGTGCTTTACATCTCTGGCCTGTGACATAGAGCACAAGAGTCATGACACAGAACACAAGGGAGCATGATCTAAAACACAATCAGATTTTCACACAAGTGCTAAAAGTAGATTCATTATATTAAACTCGATTAAACTAATGAGACAAAAATATTATCAATAGTATTCGACTGCATTATTAATAAGACCCCCTCACTACTTGGCATGTGAAGCAGCGACTTTGACTGTGGTGTAATATTGCTTGTTTCAGATACTGAAAGCCAAAGTTTATTTATTTTGCCACCTTTTTATGGATCATTTTCCTCAATAAATAAATGTTGGTTTCAATTGTTTCACTGTTTTTTTTTTGTCTACTTTTATAACTTGTGAGTAAATCTAATTGTTTTATTATGTCATATTTATGCAGATACATACACAATTCTAAAGGCTTTAAAGGGTTACATACCCTCTGAGTACTAACAGGGACTGCGGTAACAGTCCGGGTAGGCTTTGCTGTCAGGATTTGCTTGCATTCAGCTACAATAATATCAGTCAGGTGGTATGGGTGGAGGGTTCATTCTGGATCCAAATGCCACTTCAGCTCATCCCAAAGTGACAGGAAGGGCTTGGCGCTGTGCATGCGGATGTTCCAGCGCATATTATTTTACTGGCTGTGTTTTTTATGGATATTAGATAAGCTGTGCGTGAGCAACTGGGCACCTGGATGGACCTCCAGTAGCAGACTTCATTAGAAAGGCTGTCTGGATACTTTTGGACATATCACTGTTAGCCGGCTTTACTTGCTTAACACTGTAAAGTGTTACTCACCAGTCCTGGTCCTCTATCCACTGAGCCAGATAGTGCCTCACCGCCATGGGCAGCTCTTCTCTGTTATATAAGTCATCCACCCTCTGCAAACATATCGTGTCGAGCTGCTTCAAGCGGTCCCACTGCGACATCCTGCACACACACACGGAGAAAATAACGATAACACATCTCCGCTCGTCTACACAGTGCAGCTAGACAACTTAGGAAAAAGTGAATCAACGTATTCCATGAGGGGGATTCCATGAAATGACAACCTAAATACGAGCAATGTTTTACCGAATCCTGCATGCTAACTTAACAGTGGCCTGCGAGACCCAACCTGCTAATATTCATAAATTAAACAACGTAAGTAACTTGCAGGAGCTCTTCTTTTTCATGTGATTCGGGACTGAGTGTTCCAACTTAAATGGTGCAGCAGGAACATGTACCCGCAACACAATTTAAGGTGGAACAGACAATGCGAATAAGAAGCTAACTTCAAAAAGGAGGCACTTCAAGCAAGTCTTTCAAGCAAAGTGATAGCGAGCCTGAGTTTTGAGGTAACCCCTTTTTCATGGCTTGACTTGACACGACTTGACTTACCTGAGATGGTGAAGAACGATAGTTGGCACGTATTAATGAATCTTAGCTGACAAATCACCTGCAGACACTGCACGGACACTACATTCCGCTCATATAAACAACGAAAATCCAGATCGGTTAATCAAGACCGACCACCATGTTGACATTTATACGAGGAAGATAAACAACCACAAAAAAGCACTACGCTTGCATAGAAACGCTCTTCTCTCAAACCCCCTCCGGACGCCGAGAAACTGCCAGGTAATTGGCTAAAGCGCGTCGCACGTATGCTCTTTCTGTTCACTGATTGGCTCTTCTTTTCTACGTCCCCGCCTCTTCTGAGCAGTTACCCACGGGGACGGTTTATTTAATATATTTTAAATTTATTAGTAACAATTCTTATTACAACAAATGATTTCTTCTCTATTATTTTACACAATTTTTGGCTGCACCTGGACCTCGATAGGCGGCTCCACGAGAATGTCAGGCCGAGCTACGATTGCAGCGATTGGATGAAAAAGCCTGTCAATCAAACTGCGGAGGGTAGAGAGCAGGAACAGCAAGATCGAAACTTAAGCAGAGCGAGCTGGATCTTCCAAGAAATGACGAAACGAAAGTTAGTTCTGCAGAGAGGACAGCGCGCACATTCAAATTTTGTCTTACGAATGCACCGACAGGTGTAGCGTTACTGTACTCCTTTTTTCGATCGTTTATATTTTTCTCAGCATATCTAAATGGTGATATGTTTACAAAGCCTTACGTGGCCTGACGGTTACATGTCATCACTGTCCAAAGTATCTCCAAAATGCCAACTTTACAGGAGATGACAAAAACTTACATTACTTTTAATCTACGTCAGTGGAACCAGATCTTTGTTTTAGAAGCATTTCTATTGGGCCATTCAAGGGTGTATATTTGCACTTGATTTGCTTTTTTACAATTCATAATTGAATTCATGAATTGTGTAATGTTAAATTAATGTTAAACTAATAACTGACAAAGTTGTGCAGTTAATTTCCAAACCATGTTGTTCATAGCTACAGACGATGTTAGCCTGCTGTATGCTGGGCGCTAAAGCCTTGCACTGCCATTACCGTTATTATGATGGACTCATTTAATTAGTAAACTTGACTTTAAGTGATTTACACGTTTCTTTGAAAAATAGCTCCTTATGTCTAACTTCTTTTTTGCTGCCATTCTCGCTCGCTTTTGACACCCATGTGTCATTCACGTCGCACATATGACTGGAAAGTTCTTCCAGTTTTGGCGCTGCAAACAACCAAACGTAGCTACAGAGTCTCACGTGACAGCAGAGAACAGCACAGCCAATCACAAGGGCCATGTGTATCACGGGGAGGTGAGACTGGAGCAGAAAACTTGATTTAACCCTTTCTGCACCTCTAAATTAATGAGACGTTGACGGATCAGGGTTTTTGGAGCAGATCAAATTATTAATGGGGACAAAATTCAGTAATCGCTGGATATTGGTGGGAACACGTCACTTTTGTCCATGCTAATTCTACACCCTTGGGGCCATTCATCATGACATTTGAAAAACTGGGGGCAGTCGTGGGCTGGATGTTATACCGGAAGGTTGCAGGTTCAATCCCATAAACCGAAAGGACACGACTGAAGTGCCCCAGAGCAAGGCACCTAACCCCTGACTGCTCCCCCGGCGCTGTGGTCTTACTGCCCACCGCTCCAGGCAAGTGCGCCCCCTTTTTTAATAAAATTGAACACATGGTGTTATTAACATATAATATAACTAAACTAAAATAAGAACTACACACCAAATACTCAATAAAACTTTATGAATGCATATTTCTTTTGTATTGTATTTTTGTGTTTTTTTGTTTTCAACATCAACATTTTTATCCTTCAACGTGCCGCACAGCATCTTTACCTCTGAGTTTCCTATGTGTAATAAAATGATGCATTGATATATAAGATATGTACAAACACATGGGTAATTGTTTATGGGTCTCTTGTATTTTTGAGGGCGATATTAAATGTTGAGTGACCTGGCCAGCTATTTTACCGATTACTTTCCTACAGCTGGCCTTTGAGGCATGTGTGCAGTGCAGGGCAGGAACGAGTCATCTGAAAGACTACATTTTCACTCATTCTTTAGATATGTGGACTGACAGCCCTGATAACTTAAGTTACAATTAGCACACTGATCAGGTCACACCTCCTTGGTTTCTGGCAGTTTGCATGTCATAACGTCAACCTTCAGATAGACCCTCACATTCAGCCAATCAAGCGCTAGCATGTCTAAATGTATGTATGGTATTAAAGGGTCAATATTTGTGGGGCTGTATGTCCCAAACATTGCCAAGATTTATTTTACCTGATTTTTGCCATGATCTACTCCTTAGAATGAATCAGGCTGTTTTTGTTGCTGTGCCTTTAAGAAATTAGCTCTGTTCTGATTGGCTGTCCTGTACTGAACCTCATTCTGAAAATCATGCTAAAACTTTCCTTTGAATTCCAATATGAATAAACAGCATAGTTTGCATATATGGACTATATGGACTGGCGAATAGTAAAGGTTGAAACTTTAGTAATGTTTACATATTATGACTCCTTTATTTAATAACCCGGACTGAACCCAGTCATTTAGGTTGTTATTATGTCATTTAAGTAGTTGCCTTTTCCTGAGAATGCTTTTAGGCCTGGTCCAATTTGTCTGCTCAAACACACTTCATTACTTTTTATACTATTTCAAGAACCTACAAGAAAAGTTAAATTCAGTTTTTCACAGTTCTTCAAATCTATTATACTGACACTGATTCAAAGTTAAAAAAGAAAATTGCAATTGCATGGTGTAAAAAGCATGAACATAGAAAATGTGGTAGTTATTTATTGTCAATACTCAACATTTACAAGGAAAAGCAGCACCCACTGAACGACCCTATACACACAGGTTACTGTAAGATTAGTTGATGTAACATACAAATACTTAAGACACCACACTCGTTACAGGCCACATTTACTGTTGATCAGTGATTTTCTGATCAGTCGTGCGTCTTATTTTGGTGAATCTGGGCCTATTGTTTCTGATGTTGCTTGAAATTTAAATCCTCACTAACTTCTCTTATGCCTGACTCATGCTTTTCTTTGTAGATAGATAAAATGTATCTGGACAGAAAACATGGTTTACATACACATTAAATTGAGATTTCTGTGGAAGATACATATATGTTTGTTTTTATTCTAAATACTATATGCCATGTAATTCTATTAAAGGAAGCATAAACATTTGCTAGCGGAAGGTTGTAAAGCATTTTACATACAAGGGAGAAACAACATTCTCTTCTAGGAAGGACAAGCAGCTATGTTAAGCAGCTGTGGGAGCAGGTTATTGTGATTACTGGCGAGAAATGCCTTAATAATAAACAACATAATAGACACCCCACACAACTGGTGCAGTAGCATTTTTGTGATATTAGTCACTTTGTTATTTTTGTTATCTCATTTGATTTGGGTTGTGGTTGCTGTCCAGCCATTAAAACCCTCTGTTTCCATCACTTATATCTTCTTTTAGCCACTTAAACCATCTTTGTTTTCAATTTTTCTGAACTGAACAAACCCCACATCAATCCGAGATGAGGTTGCACGCCAATATGGCCCAAAGCTGTAACAATCCATGTGGCTAACTGTGTGAACAGTGCAAGATCCTTTAACTTGCGCAACAGCAGATTTGTGTAGAAACAACACTCTTAAATATGTTTGATATACTTCCTGTTATTAGTCATTGAGTTTCCAGTATCAGCTTATTATTTTTATTCTTATTGAATGGTAATGGTTCCATCCTCCCAGCTGTCCTGGTTCATTACCAGATCTCCTTCCTCATTCATGTTGGTTAGCAAGTATTTGATTCCTGCTTTGACGCCTGTTTTAAGCCCCGCCCCCAGAGCATATCCAGCCACACCTGCAGTCCCTCCGGTTACAGCCATGAGGGCATCAGTGCCCAGATCTACGGCGCTGAGGATGGCTCTCTCTTTTGCTGTGTTGGAGCAGTTGACAGATGCGTAGTAAACAGCTGTGCCTAGATTATAAAGCGTTGATACTCCAGGGATCCACTCCACTACATTATACACACGCTGTTCTTTATCGTTTTTACAACTTTGCTGAAGAACTGCATGTCTTCGCCAACGCACATGCCCCATCCCACATCTCTGAATCCAGCTTTCTGATTGGTTTGGGGAATCCAGTGGCACCACCCGGCTGCCAGGTCTGAGGATGACACGGTACAGCTTGGGGTTGGGGTCACCGTCTTTCGTCACACCTGCACATTTGATTCCTAGGCTTTCACAGACCTGCTTGGCTTCTCTTAGTGTGAGAAGCTCACCATGATCAACCGTTTTCCCCAATAAATGAGTGCCCTTTACCTTCAACCAGCCTTGACACTGTTTATTTTGCCCAAAACTGGCTTTATCAGAAGTCCCCCCCATGTTCTCCCCTGCTTCTGCTAGTTGTTGTATGTTAAACATTACAGCCTGTAGGTGACGCTGTGAGTAACCACTAGGAGAAGTGGAGGAGGAAGCATGGAGGGGGGTGTTTTTACTCTGCTTTATCAGAGCCACAATATTCTCCAGGAGATCATGTGTATCATCTGGTCCAAGTAACCTGTAGAGGTTCAACACAAGGGCCTGGGCTTCTGTTGGACATCCTGCAGACACTAGAACGGGCACCATCACCAGGCCCAGCAGCTCCTGTGAAAAGCCTTCACCACTCCAGGGGCCAGCGGCCAGCTCTGCACAGCTCACATTTTCGTGGAGAGGGACCTGACCCTGTAGAGAAGCTGCGAGGGCGGAGACTAGTCGATGGGCAGTGTCAACACTTGGTTCTTCCTCTGCACTCACTTTCTCCTCCATTCTAGCTTTTCCTTCCTGTTTCTGCACTGACTCTTGGTTTATGGCCATCCGTGGCAAAGGTAAAAGGAATGGAGATTCACTGGCTGTGGAGATGATTGGCCCAAGGCCAGGAGGGGGCTGTGTCTTGGCATGAACCATGTCAGACAGCAGGAAGTAGATCAGAAGCAACCACTTGAGTTTGGACCTTCGTGTCACCATGGCCATATGCAAAAAATGGGCAGAATCAATCAAAAGGAAGGATCCTACAAGAAAAACAGAAGGGTTGGTGAAGAAGCATCTGTGATAACAAAAAGTTTCTGCAACCAAGAGAAAAAATATCCTTAACTTTACTATATGGTTGATGTTTATTTTTAAACAAAGCTGAAGTTGGCTTCCTATTCTCCAGTTTCTTAGTCAAATGTTCGTTCCCCCTTAAATGCTGCAGCTTGAACAGGCGCCGGGCTGGTCAATAGGCGGTCAACTTCAGCTCCCACATCTTTAACAAGATCCTGTAGAATTGTGGAACAATTCTACAATTCTAATTCAAAGCCTGCACATTTGAGTCCAAACAGTTTCTTAAACCTTAAACAATATTGAGCAGTTTCGTGCATTTGACACTTTTATTAGCATCACAATGCCAACGGCAACTGGAAAGTGGCAGCCATGCTGTGTGATTGCATACACTTACTGACGGCTGAAGCAGATTATAATTGACTTTAATTGACATAGCTAACTGTATAGTATGATGGTGTAGCTTATTTACACCAGAGTGGATACAAGAAGTCTTATATGTAATCTTTGTTCACGCAGAGGTGTGTTTTATTATCCTGTCTGTGTCTGCTTCAACATTTTGCTTCTATGTTATTATTGCGATGTCTTGCTGTAAACCAGAAAATCAGAGCAGATTTCGCTGAGCTTTCCAAAAAAAGATAACAATTTTTTTTTCTAGGACCAAATCATAAGCTGTAAATGGGTGTGTAAAATTGCATCTGCACATTTTTCACCTAAGCCAAAATCACATACTTTTTATGTAGGCATCACAGAACAATTTAAAATGCTAGATAAAAGCATTCTGTGGCACCTTTAGGTGAAGTTTTTTTTCCATAGTGTACATTTTTTAGCTTACCATATG